>JAQQAC010003639.1:3871393-3912219 GCA_029783875.1 Phataginus tricuspis | reverse complement strand
GTGTGTGTGTGTGTGTGTGTGTGTGTGTGTGTGTGTGTGTGTGTGTGTGTGTGTGTGTGATAACTACCCTCAGAAGTACTGGGGGAACCACTGGCGGTGGTTATCTGGCCTATAGGGAAGTGAGCCATTATCAGTGCTTTTCTGTTAAGAGGATCTGAAAGGGGAAATGGCTCATCCCCTGGAGATGAATAACAGAAGGAAAGACCATCTGAGTGGTGGGTCCAGGAAGCCCCTTAGAACCTGGAGGTGGCTGTGCGATGGTTAATTTTCTGTGTCACCTTGACTAGGCTATGGTGCCCAAGTGATCAAACACTATAGTCTAGACGTTGCAGTGAAGGTGTTCGTGGGTGTCATTAATATCTACAGTCAGTTGACTTTAGGTAAAGCAGCTTACCTTCCATGATGTGAGTGGGTTTCTTCCAAGCAGTTGAATGCTGTAACAGCAGAGCCCCAAGGCTGCAACATGAAAACCCTGCCTGAGTTTCTAGCCTGCTAGCCTGACCTACTAATTTTGGACTTAACCAGCACCCATGGTTGCATGAGCCAATTCCTTAAAATAAATCTGTATTTCTCTGGAGAACCTTAAGACAATGGCCATGCATGAGATAAGGTTGTGGTCACTGGGAAAGTGCTCAAAGTGGAAACTCCAGTAGAAAATATAGCTTGTCACAAGTTCAGGCCCAACTTGTCCAGGCCTCTGCCCCATTTTTTGCAGAAAATGCTGGCATCTTCATCCTTTGTGAAACCCATCATCCACCACCCCCTCTACAGGCAGGACAAGCATCTCTCTGCTGCCCTCTGCTGCCCTCTGCTGGACTGGGTGCATTCAGTATCCCTATTTTTAACCTGAGGAGTTTAGAAGCACAGCAGGCTCCTGTGACCCCTGGGGTCTGAGGTCTTTGCCACTACTTTCTGCAAGTCTCTCCATTTATTCAAGCCCTTATTTTATGCGCCTCAAAACGTTTTCTGGTATTCTTCCTCCCTATACTGCAAAATTCTTGCTAAAATTATTCCATTGTGTTTTGTATTTTGGGTTCTGTTGTAAATATGATCTATTCCTGGAGACTCTTGGTCAATTTTTCTTTTATATAACCCAAACTTCCTCATATTATACAATGAATGTTATTTTACCTCTCTTGGGAAACACGTAGGATTGGCAAACTGTACCTATGGACACTGCTACTTACACAAGATTACTCAAGATGATTTCTTAAAAGCCCTTGAGATGCCCAAGATCTGTGTGTACCTTTTGCAAAAGGGAAATTTAATAATTGGGAAGAATAAAACACTTACAAACAAATGCTTGCAAGGTTTTTCTGTGAGAACTCTTTCTGCCCCAAATTAAGGTATCTTATTGTAAAAAGGAAAGAGATACGCACAATGAACCTTCTGAAACAGAGGTAATTGGATCTTAACCTGACAGTCATTTTGCCCAAAAGTAAGTAATAAAAGGAGTAACAAACCATCTCCCAGCTAAGAGCAAAAACTCTGTTATCTATCCCTAAAAAATAGGACAGCAGGTTCCTATTTAGACATTTGAAAAAACAATAAATTTCATTCAAGAGGATTGAAATCTATCTGATAGCATCTGAATGTTGTTTAGTATTGTTTTAGATTGAAAATGACTGAAAGGCAATAGAACAACTCAGCAGTTTTAATGTCCTATGTCTAATGTCCTTGTAGTATCCAAAAGTTTTTGCCTCACTGCTTACTAACTCCTATGGAATCTTTATCTTTCATAGATAATATATGCATATGGCACAGCCATCAAAAGTTGAAAAGAGACACCTTTAAGCTCTTATCACTTAGGACATCCCAAGGGTTTTGGGAGCTATGAGCCAGGAACCATGGATAAAGGTGAATCACAATATCTCAGAAAGCTATAGTGGCTGGATGGTTGACCCCTTGGCATTGGTCCCTTGGCAATTAGTCTAAAGCCGGCGTGGTGATCCCATTCTGTATGCCAGTGATGGGCAAAGAAGAGTGTCTGCTGGGGGGCTCCTGGGAAAGCTTTCATTCCTTTGGGGAAAGAAGAAAAAACAGATTCAAGAATAAGATAGCTCCCCAAAACAGAAGGAACAATATAGCAGTAGGCTCATAGACATGGAGAAGAGGCTAGTGATTACCCAAGGGGAGGGGTCGGGACAGGTTGGGGGAGGGTGAAGGGGATAAAGGGGCGCAATAATCCACAGTCCCATCAATATAGGTTGGTCACGGGGACGGCAGCGCAGCATGGAGAATATAGGCAATGATTCTGTAACATCTTCCTATGTTGATAGATAGTAACTGCATTAGAGGGGGTGAGGATTTAATAATATGGGTAACTGTTGAACACTGTGTCGTATATTTGAAACCAACCTAAAATTGTATATCAATGATACTTCAATTAGAAAAATAAAAGAATAAGATAGCTCTTCAGAAGCCTGCCTGAGGATAAAGTCCACACAGTGACAGAGGGAGCAGAGGGACAGCAGAAGCTGGAGCCCTGCTGACACTGTTGAGCTGGAGCTCACGCTGCTCATGGGGCCACCTCACCCTGGTGTCTGTTATGTGAGATGACTCAGTGGGCTGTGCGGAACCGAGGGAGCCGTCAAAGCGGAACCCAGGGGGCACCCGCCCGGTGGGACTTAGACCTCCAAGGTCTCTAAGATTTCTCTTTGAGTCTACACAAACTAGAATTTTCTACAAAACCTAGAATGCGAGACCTGGAGAATCGCAGAACCTTAGAGCCAACATGACCCTAATCTTTTAACTCCGGTGGCTGAGAAAGCCACGTCTGAGTGGGAACCATAGCCTGTTGCCCTTGGGAGCAGCATCTCTGAGACCTTGCAGAGGAGGGAAGTCCTGGAGCCGGGGCTCATGGGCTTCTTGTCTTTGGACCCAGAGAACTGGAGCCCAGGAAACATTCTGGAGGGGCCAGGTCACCTCACCTGTTCTTCGCAGGGTTACCTCACAGCCAGACTTGGGAGAGGCACATCTCAGGATGGGGCTGGGAGGCTCTGAGAGAACTGCCCCTCAACAGAGGAGTGACTTGGAGAGTGGCTGCGTGAAGTCCCTCAGTTGGCTGGCAGTTCTGTAATTTGGGGCAAGTTTTTTACTTCCTCATTTTCAGAGTTTGGGCAGGAGCCCCCTAGCTGGTCGGTGGGCTTGGCTGGTCCACGAAGTGTGGCCTGGGTTTGAGGGTGAGCAAGAATGGCCACTCGATCCTGCTCAAAGGTCTTTCATTTTGCTTTATTCCCAAAGCAGCTGGAGGCAGTGCAGGGATAGAAATGAGTCAGGGCTGCAACCGGGTGTGTGGCCGCTGCTTCTTCTGGCCGCTCGCCCCAGTTTGCTGGGAAGCACCCCGCCCAGAGTTTGGAGATGGTGCAGCTAGTGGGGAGCAAGATGTCTGCCAGAGCAGAGGAGTGCAGGAGTGCAGGTTCGCTGCCTTCTACCCCAGCCACACCGCACCCACAGCAACAGAAATACCTCATAAGGCAGTAATTCTGATACTCCAGACACCACCCAGGTCTAAAGTCCACGCCTTGAAATTCTTCCTGTGTCAGCCCTGAACAATCACCCCTTACCTGATTGTGCTGTGGGCAGGTGGTAGTTAGCCTATAAGGAGCCTTACTGATTAAAAGGCCCCCTTCCTTGAACAGATGTGGACCTGTGTCAGGACACAGGCAGCACAAACCACCTGTGGCAGCCATGGATGGCTGCAGGGTCTCGGAGCTGCCATTTCTATCCCGGGCCCGCCAGTGATCTCTGCCGAGGGGAGAGACTTCCCACAGGGAGCAGCCAGACTTAGGGGCAAACTCCAGGAATCTTACTGCTTAGCTACTGCTGCCGTTTGCTGGAAGACTGGACCCAAATCTGATCGGAGGAGCTGCCTGGAGGAGGAGGCTGATGACAGCCCTGGAACCCAGAGCTACCTGTGGAACATAAAATTCTGTCTGTGGAAGTTGACTCCTGACCAAATTCAGGAGAGACTGGGGAGCTTGAATATGTGCAAGAGATTGGAACAGGGCCACTCAAGTGTAAAAGACCAATTTTTTGTCCTTCTAGCTTGTCTTCAGGGAACTACTTCCTTTGGTTCTTAGTCCATAAAGTTCAGATGAGGCCCACCTCCCTTCCCAGCATCAAGGGGGGATCTATGATCTTTTGGCCACAATGATTGGATTAGGGTTAGGCGAATTATCCAAGCCAGGTTCTCAGAGCCTGCTCTGAAATGTTTCCTAGAACTAGCAGAAAAGGTGAACCCTTCTCCCAACGCACATTTCCTATCCCCCACCCCACATGACTCCTGACCAAAATCATTGGCTGGGAAGGGCATGTAAGTTTAGAGTGGCTAGGGGCCATCTTTGCTGTTAGGTGAGGAAGGGGAGTCGGCCTGAGCAGGAAGCCAATACTGAGAAAGCAGAGAATAAAGGTGAACAGTGAGGAGACCCCAATGATACATTCTGGACTTCTGGATCCTGTTATACCTGAAGTCATTTATTCCTAGACTTCTCCCTTTTTCCACTTTCTTTTCTTTCCCTTTCTTTCCTTTCACTTCCTTCCTTTCCTTCTTTGTTTCTTATTTCGGTAGAAATTTATTTGAGTTTTTGTAATTTGTAACCAAAAAATCTGACCAGTAAATAATATGTGCACTGAATTAACTTATTGCTATGGGGGAGTTGGTAGAAGGGCTGTCTTATGTTCACTTAAACCCGGGCTCTGCAGGGAGGAAACAGAGAGAAACTCCCCAGAAAACTTAGGAAACGATGCTTCTGACTCTCCAGGGAGCAGAGAAAGGGAGTTGAATTGTAACAGTGGGGAGGTGGGGACCTATTGGATTGGAAGGGATGGACCACTCATCCTTCTAGGCTTTATCTTGTGACTTCTCCATTTAAGTGGAGGTGACCCCAAAAGCAGAGAGACAAGAGGCTAATTCAGTGTCCAGCCTGTCTCCAATCCTCTCAGGGCGTGCTGCCCCTCCACCCCGTTAGTGCTGGTCAGCCAGGGAGATCACCATTTCTCGGCTTCATTACAACCTTAGGGGCAGGCATGTTGATGTTTTCTGGCCAACCATGTCCCTCATGTTTGCTTGGGAGAGGTTATACCCAAACTTCCCACTGGGGGCTCACCTGCTCTGTATAAACAGTCCCACTGGAAATCCCCTTTATGCACATCTCTGGCCATTTTCCAGGGTAAACATACAGAAGTGGAACTTGCTGGGTCAAAGGTTTTGACATTTGAACATCAAAACCTATGAACATTCTCAAGGTTTTGATTCTTATTCCAGGAAGAAATATTATCCATTACTAGAAAGAGATCTAAAAACTACTCACCCTTGTCAGTGAGGAGAGGGCTGGTGGCCAAAAAACTAATTTAAGAGATGACCTGTTTTTCAGAAAAACAACCATGTCCCAATATCTATAATAAATTAAATTACGACCATAGAATGTGTTGCAGGTACAGCAGATCGCACGGCATTAAGCAAATTGGATCCCTGGCTCCCTGGAGATAAACAGGACAGAAAGCACCAGAGAGATGTAATAGGGTTATCAGGGTGCTTCATTGAAAGCAGCGAGTGCGGCACCACAGCGGCTGTGGTTGTATTTACTGACGGTGACTTCTGGGCAAATGGGGTGAGGACCAGAGGGGGACAAAGAACAGGCACTTCTCTCTCAGGGAACTCCTTGTTTAATGAGGGACATCACCAGCTATGAATAAAATTATCCCAGGAGAGAGATTTTTGCCCTGGAATAAGCAAAACCATTCTGACATTCTTTCTACAAGCTGGAAAGGTTAATACCTTTGAAAGCACTGTGGGAGTCATGAAGCCTTAATAGCCTGGCATACAGTGCTAGGTATTAGGGAGTCAGAGATGAAAGACGTAGTCCTTACTTGTAAAGCCCCATCTACTGAACAATTCCTTCCGAATGTGGTCAGAGCTGCAGCAGAGGAACATGGGAGGTCCAGGGCTGGCACAGAGGAGCAAGTGATTAGCTTCGCCTATGGAGGAAGAGGTGAAATGGCCTGGTTTGTGAAGAATGAGTAGCAGTTTGCCAGGTGGGTAAGCGGGAGAGTCGCAGGTAGAATGAGAGGAATACGTGTGACCTGGGTGTCCCCCCCAATTTGCAATGCACATAACATGCCCCAGCTAGTCCCCAGAGTTTCATGCTCCAGGCCCCTCTGGCAGTGATGCCGGATGGGGAAGTCTAGTGGGGCCCTCTGAGGCTCCTCTGCCTCCCCAGGACGCCCAGGGTTCCAAGTGCTGAGGAACAGCAGAGCCAGCCTGGTCTCGGCTCAGCGGGCCCCCAGAAGCAGGGGCTGAAGGCGATGAGGACGAGCCAGCCGGGGCCGGTGAGCCCTCGGGGCGGAAGCAGGGCAAAGCTGGAGGCACGGGAAAGGACGCGGGTCCCGGAGCAATGTCTAGCCCTGAGCGGGCGTCTCTCAAGCATGGGCTCCTTGCTCGGGAAAGCACACTGCCGGCCAAACTGGTCAGAATTCCCTATGTAAAGTGCTTTTTGCTTTTCTCTCAGGCCACTTCCACCAGGTGCTCCCCTGCCTGCCCTAGCGGAGCGGACTGCGCAGATTCTGACCCTAGACGTGTGTGTTCATCTCCTAGGGCTGCTGTGACAACGCACCACAAACTGGGCGATATAAATAAAACAGAGATTTATTGTCTCATGGTTCTGGAGAAATCTGCTGGGCCGCGTCCCCTGTAAATCCCGTAGGGAACTCTTCCTTGCCTCTCTCTGGCTCCGGGTGGTTTGCCAGCAGTCTTTGTCGTGCCTGGGCCTGTAGACCCATCACTCCCACCCACCTGGTGCTCTTCCTGTGTCTCTGTGTCTTTGCATGGCCATCTCTTAATACGGACACCAGTCATACTGCATTAGGGGCTCCCTGTACTCAGTATGACTTTGACTTAGTTAATCACACCTGCAATGACCCTGTTTCCAAATAAAGTCACATTCTGAGCTACTGGGGGTTAGGTTCAACATATCTTGTTTGGGGTAGGGGGTGTACAGTTAAACTAATAACAGCATCTCTCAGACACGCAGCAAAGCTTCAAGTGGCAAGGGCCAGAGTTTCCAGTGCTCTGAAATGCTGCCCAGGAGTGGCAACTCAGGAGCACGGCGTTTCTTCTTTCTGCTTGAAGACCTCAGGCTGCTCAGGATTGTGGCTGCAGGAAGCTGTGAGCTACAGGGGCCTGGGGCTCTGCCCGAGCCAGTCCGTAGTGCTGTTGGGTCTGGAAGGAGAGGGTAGAGTTGAGTTACGGTCAAGGAAGCCATTTTGGGGCTCTTTCACAGATGTTCTGCAGGGAAAGAGGCTCCTTTGGGAAAGCTCACTCTAGAACATTTTCTTCCAGAACCAGGTAGAGAGAGGGAGGGAATTAACTAGCTACCCATTTTTTTTTTTAAGTTCCTGGATATTTTTCGCTTGCCCATTAAAAAAACAAAGCCTGTTGGTAATTTTACCATAATGTCCTGAAATTTACAGGTGAGCAATACAAATAAAATTTAAGCTTCACAAAATCAAATTTTTACTACCAAACACAGGATGTGCCTTTCGATTTTCAAGACTTTTTTGTGCCACTCGGTGGTTGATTTTTTTTTCTGTAGCTCTTGCTTTCTACTTGTGTGCTAGAGCTTTTATCTCTCATTACTGTAGCAGGAATCCTACCTCTCATTCTAGTACCTAATCACCTGTGCTTTGTGTTCTAGGACAGCTAGTGCTATTTGCTTAATAATCTTGTGCCCAGCCACTTTTCCGAATTGTCTTATTGTTGACAATTTCCAGGTTTTCCAGATTTACAGTTACATAATTTAGTCTTTCCTTTTTGGGTTTTCTTTATGTATTTTTTGTTGTTGTTGTTGTTGTCAAGTTCCATTGGCTAATCTTGTCCTTAACCGTTAAGTAATAGTGGTGATTGTGATCATTCTTAACAAGTTTCTGACTTTACTGGGGATACTTGTAGTGTTTTCCTATTAAGAATGATGCTGGCTTTGATTCTTCCAGTGAGACTCAGCGATGAATGCATCTGGGCTTGAATTTATTTATCTTTTTAGTGGGGTATTTTTTTGGAACTTTGTCCTTCCTTCCCCATCCATGGTTTGGATTTTCCATCTCTTCTAACAACCTTCCTTTTTATAGAGCATTTGCCATTTGGTTGAGCTTTTCAATTACACAGACTTGAGCAAATTTTCTTTGCATCAAGGAGGTCATTTATTTTCATTTATTTTTTGTTTTTATGCTTTTTCTCTTTACCTGCTCCTCTCCCCACACTATGATTTGGTGAGCTGATGGTTACCTTTTTATTTCCTCAAAGGATTAGTTTTGAATGTGTTTTTTCTCAGCCTTATTAAAATATAATTGACATATAACATTGTATAAAGATTAAGTTAAAGATTTGACACATGTATATATTGCAAGATGATTATTGCAATAAGGTTAGTTAACACACCCATCACTTCACATAACTTGGAAGTATGTAATACAGTATTGTTAACTATAGTTACCACACTGTATACTAGATCCCCAGAACTTATTTATATAGTGACTGGCAGTTTTTATCCTTTGACTAACTACCCATTTCCCCTATTTCCCAGCCATTGGCAACCACCATTCTACTCACTATTTCTACAAGTTTGGCTTTTGGAGTCCACATATAAGTGATACTATACGGTATTTGTCTTTCTCTGTCTGACTTATTTCACTTAGCATAATGCCCTCAAGGTTCATCTTTATGGCCCAAAATAGCATATTTCTTTCTTCTTTATGGCTAAATAATATTCCTGTGCGTGTGAGCACACATGAGTACATCACATTTTCTTTATCAATTAATCTGTCGATGGACACTTAGGTTGTGTCTGTGTCTTGATTATTGTCAATAATGCTGTAATAAACATGGGATGCAGATATTTCTTTGAGATAGTGATTTCATTTCTTTTGGGTATATATCCAGAAATGGGATTGCTGGATCATATGGTAGTTCTATCTTTAATTTTTTGAGGAACCTCCATGCTGTTTTCCATGGTGGCTGAACCAATTTACAGTTCCACCAGCAGCACACAAGGCTTCCCTACTTCTTGTCTTTTTGATGCTAGCCATTCTAACAGGTGTGAGGTGATATCTCACTGTGGTTTTGCTTCTCATTTCCCTGATGATTAGTGATGTGGAGCATCTTTTCATGAACTTGTTGGCCATTGTATTTCTTCTTTGGACAAATGTCTATTCATGTTGTTTACCCATTTTTAAATTGGATTACTTGTTGTTGTTGTTTTTGCTGTTGTGTGAGTTCTTTATACATTTTGAATATTAACCCCTTACCAGATATATGGTTTGCAAATATTTTCTCCCATTACTGTTGGTTCTACTTTTAATTTTTTGAGGAAATTTTTCTGCTGTGGGTTGCCTTTTCATGTTGTTGATGGTTTCCTTCGCTGTGCAGGCTTTCAGTCTGGTGGAGTTTGCTGGTTTACTTTTGCTTTTGTAGCTGTGCTTTGGGTGTCACGTCCAAAAAAGTCATTGCCAAGACCAATGTCAAGGAGCTTTTCCCCTATGTTTTCTTTCTTCTTTCTTTCATTTACCTGGCATACATTTGTCCACCCTTTACTTTCAAACTTTCTGAGTCACTTTGCTTTAGGTGTGACCTTTATATGTCAGGGGGATGATTTGCACTTTTGCAATTTGGTCAGCATGGGGCAGGAGGTATCCTCAAGTAGTGCCCACTGGTCTGGGAATTTGCCTGTTTGATGGAAATGTTTGTTTGTTTCTTTGTTTGTGTTTTTAAAAATGTCTTAATTTCACTTTCATTCCCCTCACCCCCCTTTTTGGCCCTCTATTTTTCCAACTTTTATTTCTGAGAAAATTCAAACATAGATGAAAAATAAGGACAGTGAACATCTGTAAAGCCTCCACTAGATTCCATAATTGTTAACATCTTGCCACATTTACTTTGTTTCTCTTTCTAGGCATATCGATCTCTTTCTATCATCTATGTTGCTATGTCACTTGAAAAGAAGCTGTAGAGGTCATGATGCTCTACCCCTAAACACTGCAGTGAGCATCTCCTCAGAGTAAGAATCATCTCTTACATAACCACAAACCCTATTCACGTATGAGCATTAATCCTAGTGGAAGTCTTTAAATTCTGTATTTCATTGCTGAAAGGGCTCCTAGTGGTGCAGAATCATAGAGATGCCAATAGCTTGCTGGAGACAGTAATCCTGTTGCGGGGCAGCTGCGTCTGGGAGGTCTCTCCCTGTGCACCAGGTGAAACCTCAACCTGGATAGGGTTGGGTTCTTGACTCCGAAGGAGAAAGAGCTCTCGAGCAGGTCAGAGGAGTGTAGGTAAGGAAGGAATTTATTAAAGTGAGAGTAGAAATGAATGGCAGCGGCCTTGCAGGCAGTTGAAAGCAGGAAAATGCAGAGGTGCTGAGGGGGGGAGAGGAAGTTCACTGCACAGGGTCCCCCTGGCGATTGGAACCTGCAGGCCCAAATCAGAGCTCTCAACAGTCCCTCCCTACTTATCACGGGGTAAAGTGGAGACTTGGAAATAGAATGAAATAACAAAAAGACAAAATGCAGTAAGTTGAGTGGTGAGAAAGCTTTATTTAAAGGTCCGCGCTTAAAGAGAGAAAAAGTGTGGGTGTCCTGAGAGAGAAGGCTCACTGAAAAGCTGGGGTTTCCCTCTTTTAAGGATTTTTTCAGGAATATGACAAAGGACCAGGGGGTATAGACTCATAGAGGGGTCTCAAAATGTTTATCTCCGGTGAAAGACATCGTGTCTCTTCTTGTCTATTATCAGTTGTCCAGGTAATTCTGCAAAACTAACTTAACGCAAGAATTTGGTCAGTTCCTCTCCAGGGTGGCACCTTCCTTCTGGGAGCATATCAATCAAGACTGCCAGCCCTGCCCCAAGGTGGGCTGAGTTACTGTCTGTTTGCGAAAGAATATGTTAGGAAGCTTACCTCCTAACTTCTTGGTTTTTAAAATGGAATCTTAGCTTTAAGATGGAATCCTTCCTGTTCTTATTATACTGTTTATGTCTCAGCATTTTTTATCACAGGCAGGAAAAGTGAACTGTGATGGTTTTCCCAGGTCCCTGCCCTACATCAGTCCTAGCCTGATCATGCCCTCTCAGGAAGTCAAGAACAAGGGAGGATATCATAGCTGGCTGCAAGTATTTGAAGGGCTGTCACGTGGAAGAGGAAGCATATTTTCCCTTTGGAGCTACAGAGGCAGGCACTTGGAATGAAGAGCGGAATTTTCAAGGAGGCAAGTGGAAGCTGGAATGGGGTTGCTGGCCTCATTCAGCCGTGAGTTCCCTGTCACTGGAAATATCCAGGGAAATTGGATGGCCCCTTCTCTGGGATATTGTAGAGGGGAATTGTATTGGATAGAAAACTGGCCTATAGGACTTTTAAGTCCCTTCCAATAATTCTTAGGGGACAGAGGCAAGAAGTTCTGGAGAAACCCAAACTGATATACAGGTTATAATCAAACTGTAATGGCCTTTGTTCGTTTTGCCTACCCCAAACACAGCTGATTGTTTTTATGTCTGTTTTTTTTATTTTTTAAATTTTGGTATCGTTAATGTACAATTACTTGAACAACATTATGGTTACTAGACCCCCTGTTATCAAGTCCCCCCCACATACCCCATTATAGTCACTGTCCATCAGTGTAGTAAGATGCTATAGAATCATTACTTGTCTTCTCTATAAATACTGCCTTTCCCGTGTCCCACCCCCCCTACATTATGTGCGCTAATCGTAATGCCCCTTTTTCCCCCTTATCCCTCCCTTCCCATTCATCCTCCCCAGTCCCTTTCCCTTTGGTAACTGTTAGTCCATTCTTGGGTTCTGTGAGTCTGCTGCTGTTTTGTTCCTTCAGTTTTTTCTTTGTTCTTATACTCCACACATGAGTGAAATCATTTGATACTTGTCTTTCTACGCCTGGCTTATTTCACTGAGTGTAATACCCTCTAGCTCCATCCATGTTGTTGCAAATGGTAGGATTTGTTTTCTTCTCATGGCTGAATAATATTCCATTGTATATATGTACCACATCTTCTTTATCCATTCATCTACTGATGGACACTTAGGTTGCTTCCATTTCTTAGCTATTGTAAATAGTGCTGCAATAAACATAGGGGTGCATATATCTTTTTCAATCTGGGCTGCTGGATTCTTAGGGTAAATTCCTAGGAGTGGAATTCCTGGGTCAAATGGCATTTCTATTTTGGTTTTTATATCTGCTTTAAGGCTGGATTCCTCCCCTGACCCCCACTGTTCATTGGCTGACCATCTCATAGATCTGCTTGTTTTTGGTAAATCTAGAAAATACTTTTTCTTATATTTTATTAGAAAAGAAACCCCGCTTTCCTTAAAGAGGAGGCTGGTCTTTTCAGTTTGGGGAATGAGTAGAGGCAGACAAAGATCAATCAGTGAAATACATTAAAATTCTATGTCTTTTCCCTTTTGCCCCAGCTCAAATGTCTGAATGGGTCTTTTTTCTTTTTTCTTAATTGCAAAATGAAAGGCCTCAAGGGATGCTTCACTGGGAGTAAGAGTAGCTTGGATTGAATTTATATCTATGTCAGATAATGTGCTTCTAGAGATAAGGAGCAGTAATAGTTATTTTCAGGACTTCATGAGAGTTTGTTTGGTAAACTAGCCAATGGGTATCACTGACAAGCTTTCCAAAGTTGGAAATGATATGAATGGTCATGTGGTGGAAAGGGTAACAGGAGAAACCCTGGGCTTTTGCTATGGGGAGTTCATGTCGGTTCTAAAGGAGATTCACATTTTCAATGTTCAGTTGAGGCCAATTCAATTTTATGCAGGAAGTGGCAAAATAGAATTATATTTCTAGGAAGCCACAATGAAGTAGAAAGGAGTAATAGCTCTTGATCCACCTGTGCTATTAACTGGCCTGGGCTAGTGCCTATTCTAGCTCCATCCTGGCTTTCTAACGTATGAAATGTTGTATCCTTTTACAGACCCATGAAGAGAAATTAGATAAGGTGAAAAAGAAGTTAAGGGTGTATAGAATTATACAAATGTGAGCTATTGATATCCGAGGTCTATTGGCTAAGGGTGAATGAAGCAAGAATTCCCTTACTTAGTATAATAAGCTCAAGAGGTCTTATTCCTAAGTAGATAAGATAGGAAGTGAAACCACTGTATACAAAACGGATTTCTAGGCAGGACTAGGTTTGGTTAGAAATGAGTAAGATAAATGTATTTCATTAATACTAATGTGTTCAGGTCTACTACCAAGGACTTGGCAAGTGGTCCTTGGTTAACACCCATTTCTCCCAGATTTCTGAATGACTTCCGATCTGGATCTGGAAGTCCCAAGACTCCTTTCCTCAAAGATCTGCTTTTCTGTTTTGCTCTGCTCCCTCCATAGGTCCTTTCCCCTACCTATGCCTCTGTCCAAATAGCTTACTCGTGATTACAGAGAAAGCAGAGTAGGTTTTCGCCATCTTACGTGGGTTCCCTCTACCAGAGCCTTACTTAGTCTGGAGCAAAGTGTAAATGAGGGCCACACAGGGGATTCCGGCGCATGATGTGGGTGATGGATGGGGCGGGGGCAGTGACTTTCCAAGTCAAGAGCATTTTTGTGGTGCCTCATTGTTCTTTCATATAATATGTAGTCTTCCAGGCTGGCAGCAGGCTGTGAACAAAGAAAATTGTATTCTCTGCTCTCTTTATATAGGCTGTTTGGCGAGGCCTGAAGGCAAATCATGCTCCTGCATGAAGCTTTTCGGCTTGACAAAGAATGGTGTCTCTCTCCTGCTCCCCCTGCCTTCACAGGAAATGCTCCCAGACGACGGCACAGACAAACCCTAATTAAGTCTTTTCCTAGATTCCGACATCTTTTCTTCCAACCTTTCCTTGGGTTTATGCATGTAATTAAGAGGAAGGGGGGGAAACAAAATCGGGTATAAAATGCAGCTGGGAATTGGGGGCATCCTAATGGCAAAGTAAGGTTGCTCTGACGGTCTTTTGACAGTTTAATCAGGGCAAGAGATGATAAATTGGAAGCAATTAAGATGGTTTTGATGGAAAAATTGGTTGCAATTATGGGAGAACATCTTAAGACATTTTGAGTTTCTTGCATTTTTGCCTTTTTGTCCCTGAACAAAAGAATTTCAGTGTTTTTCAGCCAATTTTTAAAGATAATATACATAAGGTACCTAGTGTTTCCCTGGGAAGGTTGTGAACACATCTTTACAATTATTTGCAAAATTTGGGGCTTTGTGTACTTATCTGAAAAGAGAATCCCATGATTTTATCATGTCCCCAGGGGGTTCAAGACCTACCCTCTCCCCACAAAGTTTAAAAACTGTTGTGGGTTGAGTTCTCGGTTCTTGTCCCTGCAGTAACAAAGAATTGAAAGGCAGAGACACAATAGCAAAGCAGAGCGAAAATTTTATTTGAGTACACTCCAAGGGAGGAGGGGGCCACAGTCAAGGTACACAAAGGCCCCAAACTTTTGGGGAGGGTCTATTTATCGTGACCTAGCTGGGAATCACTTCTTTGATTGACAGGGTTAGGTTATTTGATTGACAGTTCTAGTTACACACCCATTCCTTTTGGTGCCCATGTCTTTTCCCAAAATGCACACAGAAAAGCCCATGAGGTGGTGGGGAGCAAAACTGCAAATTTATTTCAATGAGATCGTGATGAGGTGTGGTTTGGAGGTTCTTAGTTTTGTTCTGTTGTGCCTGCATTGGGACCTGGTTGGGACGGGTTTGACCTGGTCCATATAGACTAGAAGTTACCTCCCCGCAAAGCCTTTGTTGTCTGCATGTGGGACCCCCTCCCTACCTGGGCAGAGTTTGGACAGTTTTTTTACTTGAACTTTATCTTCCCCTTTCCCGGCTGCTCATGTCAGCTTTCTACCTAACAAAACCACTGGTATTAGAGAAGATCTAGAGACAAAATGTAGAAGGATTGTCATGTTTGGAAGCTAGGAAGAGAGGGTGTTGCTTATAAAAGTTAGGGAGATGAAAGTTCCAGGCTGTCCCGTGGGAGGCAGTAGGTAGTTAAGCACGTGCACTCTGGAATCAGATACATCTGAGGTCAGAGCTCAGCGTCTCCATTTATTAACTGTGCTGGCTATGTGACCTGGAGCAGGTTATATCTCTAAGCCTCAATCTTCAGTTTTCTCATCTATAAAATGAGATGATAGAACCTACCCCACAGAACTGTTTCAAGGATTGAGGTCACCCATGCAGCATGCCTCCTTGCTTCCCTGTTGTGTGTGTGTGTGAGTCGTCGGATGCTACACGTATTTTGCATTTTCCTGTCCACTTGATGCCTCCTTCTAGGTCAGGTATTCTATGCAGACCTCAGAAGCTTCTGTTCCACTATGTTTCTTCTTTAGAAACATAATCAGCTTTCTGTAGAAAAAAAAAATAGTATTAGGTCGTGTCCTTGGCTTAATATCCTCTTTCCAGCTCCTCCTCCTTGCTGGCCAGGCTGAGAGCAGCGTATTTGCACTCTTCCTCACAGTGTGGGGAGCAGTAAAGGCTAGGATCCTAGAGCCTGGACCCTGAAGCCTAGTGAGCCAGGTTCCTTTGAAAGGAGAAAGCAAAATAGCCCTGGGATGGGAGAACTTGTCTTCTGCAGGGCCCCCGCCCCAGAGAGCAGCCACCTCAGGCGGCCTCAGAAGCGGCCTCTGTGGCCTAGTTCCTTTTGTAATTTGCACAATAGGCCAGAAGATGGGGCGCTTGACACTGGAGTCAAGGGCCAGAGGCTCTTTTCCATCTTTGAACTGGAGGAAAATCAGACCCACCAGAGCCCCCAGGAATCTTCCACCTCCTTGATCCTCTCCTTACTCGGCCCATGCGTGCCCACTCCCATGACTGGGAGCTGTCTTTCTACAGTGTGGGGAATATGGGACACAGCTCACCTTTGATCACCATCCTTGGCCCTGTCTGAATTACTGTGTTGCCAGAGTCAGTCTAACTGACCCCCTCCCTCAGGTTTCCCCTCTAACCATCTTGCCCCTAATGGCAGATGTCAGTCATGGTACCACTTATATAGGACATAGTGGCATAGTGGCCCCAAACTCTAGAGCCAGACAGACTCATCCTTGGCTCTCTCATCAGATGAAGCTCTCCTCATCTTCTCAGAGAATTTCTCCCTGACCACGCCATTGAAAGTAGCTCTCTGGACCCCATGCCAGTTACTCTCTGTCACACAACCTTGCTGTTTACTTTGTAGCAGCGATCACAACCTGTAATTATCTTGTTTTTTTACCTGCTTACTGTCTCCCCATTGGGTTGTAAGGCTCATGAGGGCAACCCTTTTCTGTCTCAGCACTGCTTCCCCGACACCCAACCCAGGGCTGAACACACAGGTTCTCAGTAATATGTTTTGAATTGATAAATGACCGAATCCCAGCTTAATGAGTGCTTGACCTAGAGAAAGTTGCTCAACTTCGCTGAGCCTCAGTTTTCTTAGCCCTGAAATGGAGAAATAACAGATGTTACAAATATTAAATGACACAATGCATTTACACCGGTAACCCTGGGTCCTGGCACAAGGAAGGATTCTCTAAAATCAGCTGTGTCCTACTTTCTAGCATATAAGAAAAATAAAATCTGAACTAATTAGCTGGCTGTCCATAATTTGGTCCCAGCTTTTCTTTTCTTTCCTTTTTTTTTCTTAAGGTGTCATTAATATACAACCTTATGTTGGTTTCAAATGTACATCACAGTGGTTCAACAGTCCCCGTGATCAATTTATATTGTGATTGTGAATTATTGTGCCCCTTTAACCCGCTCTCCCGCCCCAACCCCTCCCCCTTGGTAATCACTAGTCACTTCTCAGTGTCTGTGAGTCTACTCACAGCTTTTCTTTACTACAGTTTTTACTTTAGACTGCTCTTCTCTATAACTTTCTGCTTTGGTTCAAATCATGGCTACCCTGAATGTGCCATGTGCATTCTCATTATTAAGTCTTTGCTCAAGAGTTGAGATGCTTGCTGTCCTTATCTCTGCTCAGCTGTTTCAGATTTAGTCAAACCCATGCCCTCTGTATTGTGTTTCTGAACTGTCTCAAGTCATAAAGATCATTTTCTTTTCTGAATTTTTATAATCTTTATTGTCCATATTACTCATATGGCTCTTATTCTATGTTTTATTATCTTCTCAACATACTAACATATATCTTGTTTCCCTAATTAGACTTAAGTCCTTTGGAGACATGTATTATATTTAGACTTCTCTGTATCTTCTGGGCCTTTGGGTCTGTACATAGTAGCTGTTCAATACATTTTTTATTAGATTGAATTAATGCACATATATTTAGACATATGAACCCCTATGTTTATCGCAGCACTATTTACAATAGTCAAGATATGGAAGCAACCTAAGTGTCCATCAGTAGATGAATGGATAAAGATGTGGTACATATACACAATGGAATATTATTCAGCCATAAGAAGAAAACAAATCCTACCATTTGCAGCGACATGGATGGAGCTAGAGGGTATTATGCTCAGTGAAATAAGCCAGGCAGAGAAAGACAAGTACCAAATAATTTCATTCATTTGTGGAGTATAACAACAAAGCAAAACCGAAGGAACAAAACAGCAGCAGACTCACAGACTGCTTCAACATGGTACACAAACGTTGAAACTTTAACATGTATCTATGTTCCTCAAATGTACATTTTTTTGGAGGTTAAGAATTATTTGCAACTGTTCTTTTTCCTCTAATAATGGGGACTCACCTGCAGTTTGATGTGATAGTGCATATAAAGCAAAGGGACTAGCCATTACCAAAGGGAAGGGGTGGGGGAGGATGGGTGGGGAGGGAAGAAGAGGATTGAGGGGCCTTATGACTTGCACACATGTTGTGTATGTGAGGGTCACGGGGAAGACAGTGTAGCACAGAGAAGACAAGTAGTGACTGTGGTATCTTACTATGCTGATGGACAGTGACTGCAATGGGGTGTGGGGGGATTTGATAATATGGGTGAATGTTGAAACCACAATGTTGCTCATGTAAAACCTTCACAAGATTGTGTATCAATGATACCTTAATTAAGAGAAAAAAAAGCACGTATATTTGCAAATACTTTCTCTGTGCCCAACATTCTTTCATACTCTGTGGAGTATAAAGAAGCGCATAAGAAAAATAATTGCCTTCAAGAACTTACAATATTATAGTAAGTTCAAGTCAACATATAATTAGAGTAGTTATATAACCACAGCATGGTAACTGCTATAAGAAAGGTGTGAAGTGCTGTGAGGATTCAGAGGGAGAGCTGACATCTCTTAGGGGTGTTTGGGAGACTGAGCTATAGAAAGGCTTCTTGGGAGAGATGGCCTTTGAGATTGGCTGCGAAGAATGGATAAGATTTTAATGGGCAAAATGGGGGTGAATTCCAAATTCAAGGGACAGGATTAGTGAAGAGATCAAGAGAGACTGTGTCAATGAATGCTAAGACTCAGAAACCGGACCAGGGGCTCACAGAGACCATCAGAAATTTGGTGCTGCCTCAGGGACACTGAAGCACTGGTTTCAAGTTTCAGGGCCAGTGCAAGGGGCAGTACACAGGCGTTGAAACTTGAACATGTATCTATGTTCCCCAAATCTACCTTTTTGGAGGTTAAGAATTATTTGCAACTGTTCTTTTTCCTCTAATAATGAGGGCTCACCTGCAGTTTGATGTGACAGTGCATATAAAGCAAAAGTCCCCTTTCCTCCTCTTGGGGACAGAAGACTGGATTCTGGCCAGCCTCTCTTTTCTTTTAAACCGAAATCAAATTAAGGCGTTTCTCGTGATTTCCTAATCTTGCCTTAGATCAATATAGTTCTTCTGTTGTTAAATAATAGTTTTCCTTAGCATCATTTCTTGGAAAAATGGGAATGGTTTTTGTGGAATTATTTCACCAATCATCCTTAGCTCAATTCTGTGCCTTTGGGTGCCAGGGAAATGACCCAGGGAGAAGCCCTAAGTCATAGTGGGTCTGAGGAGGAGGCTGGACCCTTGCCTGCCTGCTTCTCAGTGCTCTTTCATCGGCCTCTAGCTCAGGGACTAACAAGTAATTTTTTTTTTAAGATGATCAAATTCCAAGGTTTATTGTTATCACTAGGAAATAGAGATTGATTGATTTCTTTTTTTTTCTTTACAATTTATTTTGGTATCATTAACCTACAATTACATGTGCAATATTATGGTGATTAAACTACCCCCTTCATCAGGTCCCCCCCACCAACCCCATTACAGTCACTGTCCATCAGCGCAGTGAGATCCTATAGAATCACTACTTGTCTTCTCTGAGTTGTACAGCCC
Source organism: Phataginus tricuspis (assembly GCA_029783875.1). Lineage (NCBI taxonomy): Eukaryota > Metazoa > Chordata > Mammalia > Pholidota > Manidae > Phataginus > Phataginus tricuspis. The sequence goes on along the minus strand of JAQQAC010003639.1, from coordinate 3,892,924 downwards.
TCCCCGTGCTCCCCCAACATTATGTCTGCTAATCGTAATACCCCCTTTACCCTCTTATCCCTCCCTTCCCACCCATCTTCCCCAGTCCCTTTCCCTTTGGTAACTATTAGTCCGTTCTTGGGTTCTGTGAGTCTGCTGCTGTTTTGTTCCTTCAGTTTTTTTCTTTGTTCTTATACTCCACCTATGAGTGAAATCATTTGATACTTGTCTTTTTTTGGCTTGGCTTATTTCACTGAGCATAATACCCTCTAACTTCATCCACGTTGTTGCAAATGGTAGGATTTGTTTTCTTATTATGGCTGAATAATATTCCACTGTGTATATGTACCACATCTTCTTAATCCATTCATCTACTGATGGACACTTAGGTTGCTTCCATTTCTTGGCTATTGTAAATAGTGCTGCAATAAACATAAGGGTGCATCTGTCTTTTTGAAACTGGGCTGCTGCATTCTTAGGGTAAATTCCTAGGAGTGGAATTCCTGGGTCAAATGGTATTTCTGTTTTGAGTTTTTTGAGGAACCTCCATACTGCTTTCCAGAATGGTTGAACTACTTTGCATTCCCACCAGCAGTGTAGGAGGGTTCCCTTTTCTCCACATCCTCGCCAACATTTGTTGTTGTTTGTGTTTTGGATGTTGGCCATCCTCACTGGTGTGAGGTGATATCTCATTGTGGTTTTAATCTGCATTTCTCTGATGACCAGCGATGTGGAGCATCTTTTCATGTGCCTGTTGGCCATCTGAATTTCTTCTTTAGAGAAGTGTCTATTCATGTCCTCTGCCTATTTCTTAATTGGATTATTTGCTTTTTGTTTGTTAAGGTGCGTGAGTTCTTTATATATTTTGGATGTCAACCCCTTATCAGATACATCATTTATGAATATGTTCTCCCATACTGTAGGATGTCTTTTTGTTCTACTAATGGTGTCCTTTGCTGTACAGAAGCTTTTCAGCTTGATATAGTCCCACTTAACAAGTAATTTTAAGAGGCACTCTCCCCTTATCCTCAGTTACTTCCTTCTGCAATCCCAAGGGACGCCCCCCCCCCGAGAATTAAAAGAATCATCACCCAAGAGTAAACTCAAAAGACAAAACGGACACTTTCTCAGTTTTCAAGAGTCACGAGATTGTCGATTTCTAGCAAGCGCTTGGAGGCACCTTCAAACCCAGAGGCCCCTGAAGGGAGGGAGGCGGTTTCCACGGCAACCGGGCCCGGAGCGGTCGGCTCCCCAGGCTCCCTCCGCCTCCTGGTAGCTCGGGGTACCGCCGGACGGCGTCCTGCGGTGCTTCGCGTCCTGATTGGCCGCACAGGCCGCGCGCTGATTGGCTGCGGCGAGGCCTCGCGGACCGGTGGCTATGGAGGCGGCGGCGGTTGATCGTTGACCGTTGGTTCCAGGGTAGGGGTCGCGGCTCGGGCGATCGGTTCAGACCCGACCGGCGTGCGCGGGCTGCCGACGCTCGGCCTGGAGCCGACGGGCGAGACCTAGGTGGGCTCCGCCATGCCGGCTGGGAGTAACGAGCCGGACGGCGTCCTCAGCTATCAGGTAGGGCCCCGCCTTCCGCCCCTCCCCGGGGCTCAGCCTCCTCATCCTCTGCCCACCCTCCTTCCTCTGCCCCCGGGCCGGGCTCTGCAGGCCACTCCCTGAGGGCGAGGGGAGGCCAGCCCGGGACACCAGGGGGCGCTCCGGGCGGTTGGGATCCGGCCGGGGTTGCGGGAGGGTGACCTTGGGCCGAACCGGGAGCCGGCTTATCGCTGCGGCATCCCTTGTTCGGGGGTGGTGGAGCCTTGACGGCCGGCGGGCGGTGCCCTCTGTTCTCCTCGGGTACCGTTGTTGGGAGAGAGAGGCTGGCTTCTGGCCTCGCCGTGGCCTGCTGGAAGGGGGGAGGAACGGTAGCCAGGGACCTTGCTCTGATAGGGCAGGTCCCCTCTTTGTGTTTTTATTTCTTGGGGCTTCTGGTTCCTCGGTGGCCCAGAAGGAGAGCTGGAAAGACTGGAGGCCGGGACCAAACCCTGTTAGTGTGGCCAGCTTTATGACTCCCTTCACTCCATTGTGCAGACAAGTGACAAGTTCTGCGAAGGGCAGGGGAAGTGTTGAGGGGTCAGAAACAGTTGTTTATTTAAGGGAATGAGGAAACCAGGTTTAAATAACTGATAACCCAACTGTTGAGGTGGTTAATGTAAGAAGCATTGGAAGAGGTGTCAGAGACAGTAGGTTCAAATCCTACATCTGCCTAGCACAGGCTTTGTGACCTTGAGTAAGTCACTTGCCTCTTTAAACTTCAGTTTCTCCAGTTAGTGAAACAGGAATGATAACATCGGCTTTGCTTATCTCACAGGGTTGTTTTGAGGACTAAACGAGATGCTGTTTGTGAAAGGCTTTGGGAAGTAATGTTTATCGAGTGACAACCTGTAAATGAGTGATATAGCTCACTGAATTTTCACTCCGCCTTTCCTGTGCAATCAAGTGGTATAGTTGCTGCTCAGAAGAGGATTGAAGGGGGGCCAGATCTGGAGAGAGGGCTGTGCAGGGGATGATGGATCTTCTCAGAAAGGACGATTGGTCTTGGAAATGAGTGCACCTTGACATCAGGGATGGTTTCTAAAGAGGAGGCAGGAAAAACACCCCCAAGTTTGTAGCAAAATGATCTTAGATACCGACTCGTCTTCTTCCTGGTAATAGTTTGCTGCTAGAAAATTCACAATTCCTTCTTTACTTGCTCCATCAAAAAAGGAAGCATATCTAAGATTTTGGAAAATCATTCCATTTCTAATCATCCTAAGGTCTATTAAGTATATTCATCCATGTTTGGGATGCAGTGATGAACAAAGTAGGTAATGTTCTTGGCCTCCTAGAGATTCCCGTAGGGGGTGGGAGAAGAAATAGCCATTTTTAATCAAATAATCATACAAGTAAATGTATTTTTATTAACTGTGTTAAGTCCTTCGAAAGATAGGCAGTGCTATAAGTGGTTCCAGTTCTGGTCTCAGATCAGAGATTTTGCTAAGGAAGAAAATTTGGGTAAAGAGCTAAAGAATAAATGTCAGCTGAGGGGAGAGGGAGCTCAAAAGGCCTTGGAGACAAAGGGAACAGCAGAAAGGGGGCACATCTAGATAGAAGACCCGAAAGAAGCCAGTGCAGTTGGAGCCTTTGGGAGCAATGAGGGGAAAGGTTAAAGTTGAGATGTTCTCTGGGGTCATAACACCCAGGACCATTGTAGCCCATATTGAGAAAGTATTTATTTGAGGAACAAGTGGAAATTGCTGAAGGGGAGAAGCAAGGAGGGAAAGGAGCATGAATGAGAGAGAGAGAAAGGAAGAAAGCAGGAACCAGAGAGGGAGTCAGTGAGATCATAATCAGATTTTCCTATTAAAAGATTTCTCTGGCTGCAGTGGGGAGAACAGCCTGGAATGAATATGAAGAGGCAGTGTTCTTAACATGCAGAATGTGTACTGGCTGTATTGTTAAGATCATAATAACCCCTAGGCTTCCATTAGTGCTCTATGAAATCGATAATTCCTCAGTGCTTCTGGGTAGGAAAGAAAACAATTAACTCCTTTACCTCTGGTTCATGTAACTTTCATGGGTGGTGGGATAAGGAGAGGAAAAGGAATAGAGTGGGAACAGTAAGACCTCATGAAGGCTGAGTCAGGTGATGGGCAAATAGGTACTTGAGATACAGAAAGGAAGAGAAATAAAGGTAGAGAAGGAAAGGAAATAGGGATGGCTTGTGGGAGACAGAGTCAACTGATTGGTATTGGCCAGTTAAGCTTCCTAGGTATCAATGAGGCTGTGTGAGGAGGGGAGACACCCTTGCAAAGTGAGGCGATGGTATAAACAGAAATTCCAGGCATCATGTAACTATCATAAGTGCGGGTTGTTTTCTCTGGTTTGGACCACTGCACTAGCCACCTAAACGTTCCCTCTGCTTTCTTGCTCTTCCATAGTCCACTTACCACATGACAACCAGAGAGAGCTTTAAAAAAAACAGATCATGTCATATCCTATCTTGAAACCCTTCAGTGGCTTCCCAGTGCATTTTAGAATAAAATGCAAACTTCTTATAATAACCTACTGATGTTTTAATGTGATCAGGCCTTGCCCACCCTCCCTGACTGTCCCTCCTCTACTCGCCTACCATGTACCCTTGCCCAGGCGTTCCTGATCTTTCTTCAGTATGGCAAGCTCCTTCGTGTTTCAGCACCTTTGTTTTTGCTATTTCTTCTGCCGAGGACATTCTTCTACCCAGGCCTTCTCATGATTCACTCAAATGTCACCTCCTCAGAGTGGCTTTCCCTGGCTTCCATCCACAGTCACTCTCTTTCATATGATCCTATTTTGTTTTCTTTAGTAATGCTTGTAACTTACCTGAAATGTTCTTTTTTGATTTCTTGTTTATTATCTTTTCGAATAGAAGCTTCATGAGGGCAGGGACAAGGCAGAAAATCTTGCCATGCAGCACAGTGCCTAGTATAAAATGGGTATTCAGTTCCATGAGTGAATAATGACTCTTCCTGTATCCAGAGCCAATGTGCCTTTCTTTAAGGAGCTCACGGTCTTGTGAAGATTAGTATAGAGCATCAGCCAGCCATTGCTTGATTACACAAAAGCTCTCCCTTCTGTGCTGCTGTGCCTTTGCTCCCCTCCTCTCCTCCTAGAATATTCCATCTTAGCCTTCAACATATGGCTGCACATGACTATCAAAGTTCATCACTCAGTCTTCTCTGATCACAATCCCACCAAGTGCTATTACTCTTCCAACCCTTACTTGTGGAATACACACGTTCATCTCTGCAGCCAACCTGACAGCTCCCTTTGATGTTATTTATGTAAGTTAACTGTTACCAAGTGCTTGCCATGTGCCAGACACTGCGCTAACTGCTTTCCATGCATTATCTAACTTAATTCTCTCAATAACCCTGAGAGTTACATGCCTGTATTATCCTCATTTTCCAAATGAAGAAACCCAAGACAGAGAGAGGTTAGGTACTTTTAATAAGTGACAGAGCTGCCTCTGTCCAAAGGATGGCCCTTAATCAGTCTGCATTACTGTGGCTTGTCTTTGACACCTAGACTACTGCCTGGCTCAGGGTGAGCACTCACTAAGTGTTCTGGAAGATACCTTGGCAAGGTATACAAGGGATGTACTAGAATGGGAAGAGACTGGCCGAGGGAGGCCAGCTAAGAGACTGTAATTTCAGATGAGTTCATGAGGGCCTGCTTTATTGAATTTTGATGAGATCTCTGGAGGTGGTTATTGAAATTTTAGAAGTCAAGGAACTCTCAAAGGGGGTGGTAATGGAGGAAGAAAATCAGAAAGCTTTAGGGAGAGTTCCCTACTTCGGACTGGACTTGGGGCCGTCTTGTAGCTTCAAAGTTCTCCTGAGCAGCACTTTCAGAAAAAATGAAAGAGAAGGTTGAATGAAGAGGTTGGAATCGTAAGCACTTGAGCCAAATGGTACTGGGACCTGAAGGGAGAGGTTGAGGAAGAATGGAAGTGGCAGGGGGGGGAGTAAGTGAATTTGGGCAACTACCAAAGCTTTTATGTGAATCAGACCTGCTCAGAATGGAAACTTTTGCAGGAATCTTAAAATAACAAGCCCTGGTAAATGGGTGATAAGAGGGAAGCATGGCCAATGGGAAGAGAGGCACACTCCATGTCTTATGGTGGACCTGAAAAAATTCTAGTATGAGAGTTCCTGAAGGAGCCCTGAATGTCAATGCCTAATGACTCTGGCAAATGTTGGAGCTCAGCGCCAGCTGATCGAATGAACGAACAGCTCTGTAGAGAGAGGGTCAGCTTTCCTGAGGGTTATGGTCAGTCCATGGTAAGCAGTCAGTAAAAATTTGCTGAATGTTATTGAACAAAGACATCACCCCCTAGTAGTTTCTTCTCTCACTACATTGCAGTGTACAATCCACACTCCTCCGCCCTCTCCCAACACATAACTGGGTGTTCTTTTTCTGCGTGGGAACTGGGGAACCTGTGAGCATTCTCTTTCCCTGGCTTTCCCAGATCTACTGGGGAGCTTCAGGAGAAGAGGTGTGAGCTGTCCTACCAAGTAGAGAATCGAGGTAGTCTGGGGAGTAATTCAGGCTGCAAATTTGCTTTCTTCAAAATTTGCAGGTACTTGTCTTATGTCCTGTTTGCCTTGGCAGGGTAGACAGGGCTCAGTTGAAACAGCCTCGGTGGTAATCAGGGCACAAAAGCAATGTTGTTTATTCTAAATCTTCTGCTAGGTACCAGCAACAAATCTTAGATTACGGAGAGGTTGGTTGTTTCCTGTAATGCAGTAGCAAGTTTACTCTGGTCTTGGGAGTTAGGAAGCCGTAATGTATATATTAGTTTCTATTGCAGCCATGACAAATTACCACAAATGTAGTGGCTTAAAACAACACAAACTGATTATCTTACAGCTCTGTAGTTCAGAAGTCCGATACAGGTCTCACTGGGCTAAAATCAAGTGTTGACAGGGCCGTTTCTTGATGGAGGCTCTAGGAGAGAATTCGTTTCCTTGACTTCTTTAGCTTCTAAAGACTGCCCACATTCCTTGGCTCACAATTCTCTTCCTCCATCTTCAAAGCAAGCAGTAGCATGTTTCAGACATTTTAAATTCAGTTGATTAGCAACCTTACTTCATCTGCAACCTTAGTGAGGGACCATTATTCTACCTACCACAGTGTACTAACTAGTAATCTCTGCTGAATAGGAGTGACTCCAAGTGGGGTTCAATAAAAGAGTCACTGAGAAAGCAGAGCCTCTGTGGGATTTTAGGCCCCTAGCAGGCTGCTGAGGGGTCAGAACAGGAAATTCAAGGGGAGCTCAGGGCCGCTGAGAAGTGGTCTGGGACAGATGCACAAGTCCTCGTGTAACCTTTCTTTTCTTGCTATAGGGTGTCTGCATTTAGTGAGGAAGTCAAATTGAAGCCATTAGACATTAGAGAACATTAATCTGGAGGTCAGATTCAGTGATGGAGTCTACAAGGGGCCAACATTCATAGACTGCTGGATCAAGAGGAAGTTGGAAGTGAATAAGGAGACGGAAAACTATTGGAAGTCTGGTCAGCAAAGGGTTGGTTTGAAGTATAGGGTTCTGAAGCCCCAAGGGTTTAAGAAGGTAATAAAGTGGATCTTGAGCTGTTCTCCTGAGGACATTATCTATGATTAGGTGACTTGAGCCCTCTCAAATGACTAGGTTCTTTGCTTTTGGCAGTATTTGAGTATAATGTTAATACAAGAATGTAGAAAGATTTTAGCTGGAGTTCTTCCTGCCCCACTTAATTGTCATGAGAGCTTGCTTAGCCTTGATTTAGGGCTGCTGTGAGCATTAAGTGAGGTAATATATGTAAAGCACAATGCTAATAAGTGATTAATAAACATTTGCTCCTAATACTAATTGTATCAACTCAGTTTTCTGATTATAGAAATCCTGGAAGTTGCTTCTTTATTTTATTTTTAAATGTCTATGTATCAGAACTCAAACACTTGACTCTTTTTATGTGTGGGGGGAGTGGTAGGTGGAATGGTGTTATATACAATCTCTGAAACACTGGATCCTTAGGAAAAAGGATGAAGGAGGCTTTGGAGGTGAAAAGTCTGAGACTGTCTGCAGGAAAGGCGGTAGAGCTGAGTTTGGGTTGTCCACCACCCCACAGGTTCCAGAGGAGAGCAGCAAGGGGCATGTGTCAGGGAATGGGCTGAAGGTGGGCCTCACAGCCTGCCACCTGCCCCTCCCCTGCAATCTCTGAGGCTGCTTCCAGGAGTTGGGGCCATTATGTAAGACTCGGTCATGCCCCTGCCTTTTAATTTGTCCATTAACTGTAAGTGAGAATCTGGTCTGCTACTCAGCTATAATTCATTCATTTTTCAAGGCTCATATAATGCTTTCTCTCTCAAGATGTGCCTTGCAATTTCAATGTTTTAATGTGTATTTAACCCCCTTAGTTCTTTTTAATCTTATCTAGTCCTTGAGGAAGGCACCCAAATCAATTCATGTTCACACCGTGGGTCATTGTTAGTGAGCTAGGAGGAAGTACAGAAAAGAGGCCTTAAAAACAAGGCCTTTTCTCTAATTTACTCTCTCTCCTCTTTTCTTTTTCTTCCCTCCCTCCTTTCCTTTTTCTCCTGAACAATATAATGTGATTCTTAAAATTATAACCTCCTTTGAGTCACAGGGTCCCCTGAATATCTGATGAGAGTTACTGACGCTCTGCCAAGAATGCACACTTACCCACAATCCTCTAAAGCTCCTTCATAGGAACCCTGGAAATGCGTGGTTAAGGAATCCTCTCTACCATAAATACTAATGGTATCACAGGAAATAATAGCCATCTGGTAAGGAATCTGCAACACACACAGACCAATGAGACTTGCTATTCCTTTCTTTTCATTTTTTAATGATACAGAACAAACTTTGTATATACTTGAAACTTATGGAACATTTCAAGCATATAACCAAAGTAGAAAGACTTGTAAAGATGAATCATCATGTATCCATGACTTGGCTTCAACAGTGAACACACACCTACCTTGTTTCATCTATGTTTCCACTCCTTCTCCAAATCCTAGCTATATCATTTCATCAGTAAAAACTTCAGTATATATCACTAAAGAGTAAGGATTCTTTTTTAAATGACATAACTACCATATCACAATATTACTATTATACTTAATAATTAACAAGAATTCCTTAATGTAATCAAATATCCATTCAGTTGTTTAAATGTCTGAGTGTCTTAAAATTATTTTTTTAGTAGTTGGCTTATTTGCACCAGGATCCAAGCAAGGTCTGCACATTCACATTCAAGCCTGATTTCTCAAATGCTTCGGCTAATGACATTTGACAGTGGCTCTGTTTTCTTTGGCAAGACAAAGAAAGTGTATGAACATGTGTCCAGTGAATTTAGGTGGTGCTTAACCAATATAAATTAAAGAAACAAACAACAGACATCCTACAGTATGGGAAAATATATTCATAAATGACATACCCAATAAGGTGTTGACATCCAAATTGAGCTCATGCACCTCAACAAACAAAAAACAAATAAGCCAATTAAAAACTGGGCAGAGGAGCTGAACAGAAACTTCTCCAAAGAAGAAATTCATATGGCCAACAGGCACATCAAAAGATGCTCCACATCTCTAATCATCAGAGAAATGCAGATTAAAACCACAGTGAGATATCACCTCACACCAGTCAGGATGGCCAACATCCAAAAGACAAACAACAACAAATGTTGGCGAGGATGTGGAGAAAGGGGAACCCTCTTACACTGCTGGTGGGAATGCAAATTAGTTCAACCATTGTGGAAAGCAGTATGGAGGTTCCTCAAAAAACTCAAAATAGAAATACCATTTGACCCAGGAATTCCACTCCTAGGAATTTATCCTAAGAATGCAGCAGCCCACATTGAAAAAGACATATGCACCCCTATGTTTATCTCAGCACTATTTACAATAGCCAAGATATGGAAGCAACCTAAGTGTCCATCAGTAGATGAATGGATAAAGAAGAGGTGGTACATATACACAATGGAATATTATTCCGCCATAAGAAGAAAACAAGTCCTACCATTTGCAACAACATGGATGGAGCTAGAGGGTATTATGCTGAGTGAAATAAGCCAAGCTGAAAAAGACAAGTATCAAATGATTTCACTCATATGTGGAGTATAAGAACAAAGAAAAAAACTGAAGGAACAAAACAGCAGCAGACTCACAGAACCCAAGAATGGACTAATAGTTACCAAAGGGAAAGGGACTGGGGAAGATGGGTGGGAAGGGAGGGACAAGGGGGGAAAAGGGGCAGTACGATTAGCAGATGTATTGTTGGGGGGGCCGGGGGGGGCTGTACAACTCAGAGAAGACAAGTAGTGATTCTATAGCATCTCACTACGCTGATGGACAGCGACTGTAATGGGGTTGGTGGGGGGGACCTGATAATAGGGGGAGTCTAGTAACCATAATATTGCTCATGTAATTGTGCATTGATAATAGCAAAAAAAAAAGAATTAAAAAAAAAGAAACAAACAACAAGTCAATTTTCAGCCTAGACATTTTGGATGATTGGCTTTGCCCTTCCTATTTTGCCTTTGTGGGTCTTAGAGTCCAGAAATCAATCATTCCTCCCTCCCCTCTTTCCTCCAGATTCCTACTGTGTTCTATGCTGTGTCAGGTGTCTATGGACAATACTAATAAGCATTATAAATCTGTGGGGAAGCCAACATGAAAAATTATACATATATATGAGAAAATATATGATCATATGATAAAGAGTTCAGAAACTAATAAATATTCACTCATCAGAATTTATTGAATACTTACCATATATTGGACATCATACTCAATGCTAGGTACATAGTGGTGAATAGAAGACACACTACCTACACTCCGGGAACCAGAGGAGCATAAGCTTCTTACAGTGGTAAGCTACTGGTGTTGAGTTCTGGGAGAACAGCAAGATGAAAATATGTGGCTTCTTCCATCAGGAAATCCATGATCTAAAAGATAAACTAGGTAAACATATAACAAATAAGTTTAAAATAAAAGCAGTTTTTTCCACTTTCAAGTTATTCCTCAGAACGGACTTGACTTAATCTGAGAGTCTTTACAACTTAGATGGAAGTGAAACTCTCATGCTCTTGAAAATTGGCTCAAATCACCTGTGGTGATGAGGCCATTGTTGCTAAAGATGTACTTGAAATTTTTGAATAATTTAAAATATTTATAGAATATGAGAAAAAGTATTTCTAAATATATTATTTAAAATATCTGTATTCTCTCAGCTTTACAGGTAAATATTTCAGTATGTATATACTAAAATGCTAAAAATAAAGATTCTTAAAAAATAAGCACAGTATAACTACAGAGAACATTTGTTGTCTCTTTTAACCTATTGGTTTCACCTTCCTCTTTGTCTCTTTGTCTCTTTCTCATCTTGCAATTATTTGTTTAAAAAGGGGAGGCAGAGAGAGGATTTGTTCTGTTTGTTCCCACAGTCTGGATTTTGCTGATTGTATTCCTGTGGTGGTGTTTTTCCATGGAACTCTGTTTCACTGTATTTTCAGTAAATTAGTATTTGAATTTAGAGGCTCAACCAGATTCAGGGACAATTTATTTAGTAAGATTACTTCACGGGTGGTGATATGGTCTCCCATCAGGAGGCATTTAATGCCTGGTTGTCTCTCTTTGTAATATTAGTGGCCACTGAAAATCAGTGCAATCCATTAATGCTTGCAAAATGGGGGTATCTAATTCTAACATTCCTTTTTATTTATTCTTTTCTATTAGAAGAAGCTTCTCTTATCTACTCTATGGTACAATTTATATACAAAATCCAAGATACATTTTTACCAGTTTTCAAAATAATGTGTGGGTTATTAGTGTTCTCCTCCAAGGATGACCAGTTATTTTTAAAGTGACACTGTGAGCTCATGGATTTTTATCATATTTGGCATGTTCAGTCTACTGCAGTTATTAACCTTACTGATTGATGCTCACCTTGTCCTGTTGTTGGCAAAGGACCTCTGTGAATTGGCTCCTGAGGCCTTTTGACACAATCCTAGTTGTCTTTGAGTGCCTTTTAGTAGAAAATGGTATTCTGAGAGACCACAATCCAGGTGCTAATAACACTCATTGCTACTGGCTGATCATTTTTTCTAGGACTTTTGGGTAGACAGAGCTAGAAAATATAAATTTATAAGTTTAAAGGCATTTAAAGATAAAAATACATCCTACATTGTTGTTGATACTTCTGATTCAAATTCAGGACCATGTGATTTTTACTTAACTTCTGATTTACAGCTGTATCTCCTTTCACACCTGCTGAGAATCCCAGTTCTCAGTCACATTGAGAGTGATGGAGTAAGTTCACATAATTTCTCATTTGTTTTATTTCACAATACACAACAGTCTCAGAATAATAATACCAACCCTATAACCAACAATAAGAACTAACAAGCAGTTTAATATCTTTTAAAATTCTTTTTGTCCTTTGGGTATATGACACTAAGCATGTTCAGTCAGTTTATTATATATTAGAGTTACTTGGAATAGTTGCTCTTGGAATAGTTATGCCTCAACTTGGCATTGTTTTCATTTTGTTTTTGATTCTTGGGAATTGCTTAAACATTTTAAAATTTTGTTTTAATATTATATAATGCATTGACAAAATAAGTTGTATTCAAAGAAGTCTAGTTTCTATCTCTGCCTCCTCTACCCATTCTCTTTTCTGTAGGTAATTATTTTAAAAAGTATATTTCTATCTCTGCCTCCTCTACCCATTCTCTTTTCTGTAGGTAATTATTTAAAAAAGTATTTTATGGTTTATTCTTCCTTTATGTGTTTCTAAGTAGAAGCAAATGCTGATGTTCTAACACCATTTCTTAGATAAAGGCCAGCAAATTATACATTTTTCCCTACCTTGCTTTTGAAGCTTAATATATCTTGGACATTATTCCATGGTAGTAATGATATGTAATTTTAAATGCCTATAAATTGAATTCATAAATAAAATAATTAGACATCTGACTATTACATCTGCTTCCCTAAAAGGGTATTTATTCAAATTGACCTCAGAAACTTTTTTGGAGTCTTCTCACTGGGAAAATTGATTGCCTTATATTCACGGTTGCCTATTTGGGGGCATAGATGATAGCTGCCAAATAGTAAAAGTAGAACAGTGAACTGGAAATCTGAGCAGGATCTAGTAGAAGGACAGTAAGGATTTGGTGTGCTGGAGAGCTGGGGAGCTGGCACATAGGTGAGAGGACAGCGTGAGCAAAGGCACGAAGGTGGGAATGTGCTCAGCGTCCAGGGCTCTGAGTCTGGCTGGCGCTGTTGGTTTGGTAAAGGAAATAGATTGGCAGGAAGATCAGATAAGATTTTTTGGAAATAATTCAGGGTCTTGATAAGGTAGGTACCATTATTTTAATTCTTTTAACAAAGATATATTGAGCATCTACTATGTGAAAAATCTGTGCAGGGTGCTGGGGAAACAGTGGTGAGGGAGACAGATATTGTCTCTCTCTTAAGGAGCAGAGACATTTCATTACTAAGGAGAACAGTGTGCTACGAGGGTATATAAATGGGGGAACCTAGCTTAGTTCAGAAGAGGGGTAGTCAGGAAAGGCTTCCAAGGAAGTGCACTGAAGCTGAAGTCTATGGGTTGATGAATAAGTACTAGCTGCTGGTGGTGGAGGTAGTGGTAGCTGGGGGAAGGTGATGGTGCTAGGCAGAGGGAGCAGCACTCAGGGAAGAAAGTGAGTATGGTTCTAGAACTGAAAAAAATGTCCAGTAAGACTGAAAAGGCTGAATAGTGTGGGATAGAGTGGATGAGATGAGAGTGAATTCAAGAGAAATTGCAAAGGAGCTCTTAATACGAAAAAGGAACCATTTGCCTGAAGGCATGTAATAGCACTCAGTACCTGTGGAATGGATGAGTAAGTAAGTTTGAAATTTCAAATGTGGACTAAGAAATGGTGGTGTCATGGGTAAGAGTAAGTGAGCACAAGGTGCTAGTTTTGGAAAGATTAGTTTGATTTTAGACACATGGATCTTGGGGTTGGCATTCCAGTGGCTTGTCCTATACTTAGCCATATGGTGTTGGGCTGCTGTTTAAAGTGAGGGAAACAAAAGGTAGGGTGCTTTTTCTTGGGAATTCTAGTTAGAGGAACATGAGCCTTAGGATGAGACAGAGGAGACATGGTCAGAGGAGCAGGATGGAGACGTTCGAGGACAGAGAGGTAGGTAAACAGGCTCAGTTGCTGCATTGAGGCAAGGGGACCAGTTTACACCAAATGAGTCAGGTGGTTGACACCACTTCCGGAATGCCAGCACGTCCTGCAGGTGTATAGGTGGGGTTGGGGAGGTGGAAAAGGCAGAGATCTGCAGTCCCAGGCCTGAGCTCAGTTCCCCCTCTGCCAAAATTTCCCACATTTGTGACTTATTAATGGTGACTAATAATTACACAATACTTATTTAATGTTCTCTGAGTCTCAGGCTGCTTATTTATAAAATGAGAGAGAATGGCGCCACCATTTGCATCTCAAATTTATTGTGAGGTTCAAGTGAAAAATATACGTAAACCATTGTGGTTCCCCTGCAAGGGTTGCATAAAAGGTCTGGCACACACCCCATCCTTAAAGGAATGTTTGAATGAGTGTGTGCATTACAGTGGTTACTTATGTTTCAACAGAGACCAGATGAAGAAGCTGTGGTGGACCAGGGTGGGACCAGTACAGTTCTTAACATTCACTATGAGAAAGAAGAGTTGGAAGGTAAGAACTGTTGGTCTGCATGATGGGGAAAATAAATGAGAGCAGCCTGGTGTGGGAGGAACAGCTTTACCATCAGGAGACCTGGGGATGAGTCCTTACTCTTTCTCACTAGCTATAAGACCTTGGGGGAAAAAATCACCTAGTTTCCCTAAGTCTCAATGTCCTTGTCTATTAAATAACAATAGGTGAATAATACCTTGCTGTTAGGATCTGATGGGCGGCATGTGAGACGGTGCTCTGAGCACTGCAAGTCCAATATAAATACTAATAAATGTCTCTGAAAATGTGAATTACTCAGATCAGTTTATTTATTCTTGACAGCTGCCTACAAATATAAATATATACAAAATTTAAAAGGAAATAAAATACAAGTAGTTAAAAAGATTCAGTGGGTCTGTGCAACCGTGGTTTTTCCCCATTTCCAATGTTTGCTCTCCTCATTTCTGCCTGGTGTCTTCATCCAAACAAGAAAAGAGAAAGCACGTACACACCTATAACATGTTCTTAAAAGAGTTCACAGCACAGAATGGATAAAAGCCCAACTGAAGTGGAAGGGGAAGAAGAGCCATTTTTATTAACTGGCTCTGACTAGTTACCCTGTAACGGCTCTTCTTCCTCTCTGCCCTGCCTTGCCCGCTGCCCCCTCATGACCACTGTGTGGTGTCATTCAGCTTTCCTTTTTCCCGTAGGGTTTAGTTACCTGATAAGTGATGATGTTCAGTTTTATTAGAGAAAGGCTCAAGTCCAATACAGCTTTAATGAGAACCCACATTTGGCTCAAAACCCTTTGTGGAATTTCTGCAGCATCCCCTGCAATGTTGAAGGCTATGATACAGCAACTTTCTAATGACTGAGACAGCATGTGAAATATTCTCTCTGTACTGTTTGTTCCTGTGACATTTTTTCTATCAAACTTGTACAATCCCTAGAGAAAACTTGTCCTTTCGATGGGGAGAGCAAAAGCTATGGATAGAGGCTGACTCAGCCTCTGGGTCTGTTACCATGAGAACATATGTGGGTGGCTCTGTGGAGGTCAGTGGAGTTTGGATATATCAAGGTCAAGTTTTGCAAATTATTTTGACCAGATGGAAGAAGAGCCAATATGGGTTTCAGCAACTGGAAGAAAGTGGGAGAAGGAAAGGGTGTGGAGGCAGGAGGCTAACATTTGTTATGTGTTAGCCATTGGATTAGGCACTTTCCACAAGTTGTCTTTTTTTATCTTTACACACCCAGGCTGGTAGGTATCATCTCTATTTTACATGTGGAGAAATTGCTCAGGGTCAGTTAGCCTAATAGAAGGTAAGACTGGCATGGAATTCTGCTCTGTGTACTCTGCCACACTGCCTGTAGGGGACAACAGTCCATAGTACTAACCACCCAACCAGAAGATCTTGCTCCTTTCATGACATAAACATTGTATTTTTTTTTTTATGACACAAGCACTTTTTATGACATAAACATCGTACAAGTATTTTATCATACCTGACCGCTCCTCCTCCTGCCCGGTAATCCTGTTGCTTCTCCACCCTCCTGTTGCACTGTGGGGCACTGTTGCTCTCGGTTTGATTGTCTGGGCCCCCTAGACCTTTGCCCTCAGCAAGGAGGTAACTGTTTCTGAACACTCTTGTCTACTTGGGAGTAGAGTAATAAACGTGAGCAAACTCTGTTTTGAGGACTGGGTTCCACCCACAGAGGTCAGCTGAGTAATTGGCAGTAGGAGCATCCTGTCAAGATGACATCATCTCTTCCTTATGCACTTTCCATTTTGTTGTGAAAGATCGCCATCTATGATGTTATTACTAGGGGAGAGGGTACTGGGAAACGGTCCTTCTTACATAGACCTTCTTGAATACTAGAATCCTATTAATGTTAGCACTATTTTAAAAAGCACTACAGGCAAATGGAGGGCAAATGGTGCCCACTCCTCAGGCCTGTGTGGTTCTGGAGCAATCTTGGAGAGAAGAGGAGTTGGGATTTGCTGTAGGGCTGACCACGTCATGGGCCCCACCCTGACTTGCTCTGAGGGAAGCCCTAGGACTCAGTGAGCCTGCACTCAGGGTGGTGGTGTCTCTTGAAGGTGTAGAATAAAATTAGTCCCACTTTGGTGCAAGACAGAAGTAAATTGTATTCTGATTCAATATATGCTGTGATACAGGCTCTGTGGCTGTGATGAAGTCTTCTTTCTCCTTTATTCTATAACCTCTACTCCATGTGACTTAAACCATTCCTTCATCGTTTTCAGAACTATGTCAGAGATTTAGTCTCTGGACATTGTTCAAGACTTGTAAATGGGGGTCTTTCCGCATAAGTTAACTTCATCAGTAGGAGAAAGTGCATTAAACCATGACATTGCTTTTTTTTACATATGGGAAGCCTAAAAAGCAAACTCTGGAACAGATTTCCAGAGATAAATGCACGAAAAGCAAAAGCCCACACTGTGCTTCAGTAGACTCTTAGTCCCAGAGAAACACAGAGCAGTTGCTTTAGTTAGAAATGGCCTTTTCCATTTTTTCTGGCTGTTCATTATTCCTGATTAACTACTACACGTATGAATCCTAAGTTTAATGCCTTCTAATAAATTTTTAACAAAGGTAAGAGCCATTTGATCATATTTATAATTAAAAAAAAAAAGGCTTGCATCCACCCCTCCTTTAGACTCCCCACTGCAGTCACTGACTTTGAGGCAGCCTGTAGCCCAGGGAAGTGGAATGCTGTCATATATGCTAAGGAGCTCTGTGTGCAAGCTCCACAAACAGTGTGTCTGGAGTGCGCTTTGTGTTAGTAGGCTCAGCCTCTATCTGTAGGCTAGGTCCCACCTGTGATTTCTGTCCTTCTCTACAAGATTCAGTCCCAGTTCACTAATGATGGCTCTCTGTATGTGTACATATCCCTATTTTTAAAGATATGTATGAATGTTACATGTTTCCCATAAGCTTTACCAGATGAGTAATTATATTTGCACATAGAAAGCCCCCAAAGGGGACTTCCGGGAAGATGGCAGTGTGAGCAGGGCAGCAGAAATCTACTCCCAAAACTATATATATCTATGAAAATATAGCAAATACAACTATTCCTAAAAGAGAGACCAGAATACACAGGAAAGCGCACAGCGTGCAGCTACACCTGAGAAGACTCTGCACCCCGCGAGGTGGAGCTATAAAGGGCCCTGCGGAGCGGCGCGGCCACGGCTGCGAAATAGCGGAGCAACAGCGCCACCTACAGCATCCCCACAGAATCTACTCCCAGTGGGCGTTTTTGTTGTTGTTGTTGTTTTTGTTTGTTTTTTGTTTTGTTTTGTTTTTTCTTTTTTCTTCTCTTTCTTTTTTCTTTTTTTTTTCTTTTTAAAGTCTTAAAGAGCCCAGCTGACATATGTGGCAACTACCAGTGACCACTTCTATAGCCATGAAAAGACAGAGGAATATGGTCCAGACTAAGATCAACCAGACAACCCCAGAGAGGGAGCCTGAAGGAATGGAAATGCACAGTCTTCCTGAAAAAGAATTCAGAATAAAAGTCATAACCATGCTGATAGATCTATAGAGAAATGTACAAGAGATGAGGGAGGAAGTGAGGAAAGACAATGCAGAAATCAGACAAGCCATCGACAGGCTTAACAGCAGACTGGATGATATGCAAGAGACTGTTAATGGAATAGAAACCAGAGAACAGGAATACAGAGAAGCTGAGGCAGAGAGAGATAAAAGGATCTCTAGGAATGAAAGACTATTAAGAGAACTGTGTGACCAATCCAAACGGAATAATATTCGCATTATAGGAGTACCAGAGGAAGAAGAGAGAGAAAAAGGGATAGAAAGTGTCTTTGAAGAAATAATTGCTGAAAACTTTCCCACGCTGGGGAAGGAAATACTCTCGCAGTCCACGGAAGCCCACAGAACTCCCAATACAAGGGACCCAAGGAAGACAACACCAAGACACATAATAATTAAGATGGCAAAGGTCAAAGATAAAGACAGAGTATTAAAGGCAGCTAGAGAGAGAAAAAAGATCACCTACAAAGGAAAACCCATCAGACTATCATCAGACTTCTCAACAGAAACCTTACAGGACAGAAGAGAATGGCATGATATATTTAACGTAATGAAAGAGAAGGACCTCGAACCAAGAATATTGTATCCAGCACGATTATCATTTAAATATGACGGAGGGATTAAACAATTTCCAGACAAATGAAAGTTGAGTTGCCTCTCATAAACCACCACTGCAGGATATCTTAAATGGACTGCTCTAGAGGGAAGCACCCCTAAGGCTAAAAAGATGTCACCAGAGAAAATAAAATCACAGCAAAGAAAGAAGACCATCCAAATACTAACTAAAGGCAAAGAATAAAACACCTAATATATAAAGAATGGAGAAGGAAGGATAGGAAGGGAGAGAAATAAAGAAACATCAGACAGTGTTTACAATAACTTAACAAGAAAGTTAAGTTAGATTGTTAGAAGTAAAGAAGCAACCCTTGAACCTTTGGTAACCACGAATCTAAAGCCAGCAATGGCAATAAGTACATACCTATCAATAATCACCCTAAATGTAAATGGACTGAATGCACCAGTCAAAAGACAGAGTAACAGAATGGATAAAAAAGCAAGACCCATCTATATGCTGCTTACAGGAGACTCACCTCAAACCCAAAGATATACACAGACTAAAAGTGAAGGGATGGAAAAAGATATTTCATTCAAACAACAAAGAGAAAAAAGCAGGTGTTCCAGTGCTTGTATCAGACAAAATAGACTTCAAAACAAAGAAAGTAGCAAGAGATAAAGAAGGACATTACATGATGATAAAGGGGTCAGTCCAACAAGAAGATATAACCATTATGAATATATATGCACCCAACACAGGAGCGCCAGCATATGTGAAACAAATACTAACAGAATTAAAGGAGGAAATAGACAGCAATGCATTCATTTTAGGAGACTTCAACACACTACTCACTCCAAAGGACAGATCAACCAGGCAGAAAATAAGTAAAGACACAGAGGCACTGAACAACACACTAGAACAGATGGGCCTAACAGACATCTACAGAACTCTGCACCCAAAAGCAGCAGGATACACATTCTTCTCAAGTGCACATGGAACATTTTCCAGAATAGACCACATACTAGGCCACAAAAAGAACCTCAGTAAATTAAAAAATATTGAAATCCTACCAACCAACTTCTCAGATAACAAAGTATAAAGCTAGAAATAAATTTCAGAAAGAAATCAAAAAGGCTCACAAATACATGGAGACTTAACAACAGTCTCCTAATTAATCAATGGGTTAACGACCAAATCAAAACAAAAATCAAAAAATTATGGAGACTAATGACAACAACAACACAAAGCCCCAACTTCTGTGAGACACAGCAAAGGCAGTTCTAAGAGGAAAGTATATTGCAATCCAGGACTATTTAAAGAAGGAAGAACATTCCCAAATGAATAGTCTAAAGACACAATTACTGAAATTGGAAAAAGAAGAACAAATGAGGCCCAAAGTCACCAGAAGGAGGGACATAATAAAGATCAGAGAATAAATACCTAAAATTGAGAAGAATAAAACAATAGAAAAAAATCAATGAAACCAAGAGCTGGTTCTTTGAAAAAATAAACAAAATAGATAAACCCCTAGCCAGACTCATTAAGAGAAAAAAAGAATCTACACACAGAAACAGAATCAGAAATGAGAAACGAAAAATAACGACGGACCCCACAGAAATACAAAGAATTGTAAGAGAATATTATGAGAATCTATATGCTAACAACCAGGGAAACCTAGGAGAAATGGACAACTTCTTAGAAAAATACAACCTTCCAAGACTGACCAAGCAAGAAACAGAAAAACTAAACAGACCAATCACCAGCAATGAAATTGAATCGGTAATCAAAAAACTACCCAAGAACAAAACCCCCGGGCCAGATGGATTCACCTCTGAATTTTACCAGACATATAGAGAAGAAATAACACCCATTCTCCTTAAAGTTTTCCAAAAAATAGAAGAGGAGGGAATACTTCCAACTCATTCTATGAAGCCAGCATCACTCTAATACCCAAACCTGGCAAAGACCCCACCAAAAAAGAAAATTACAGACCAATATCCCTAATGAACGTAGATGCAAAATTACTCAACAAAATATTAGCAAACCGAATTCAAAAATACATCAGGAGGATCATACACCATGATCAAGTGGGATTCATCCCAGGGATGCAAGGATGGTACAACATTAGAAAATCCATCAACATCATCCACCACATCAACAAAAAGAAGAACAAAAACCACATGATCATCTCCATAGATGCTGAAAAAGCTTTGACAAAATTCAACATCCTTTGATGATTAAAACTCTCAACAAAATGGGTATAGATGGCAAGTACCTCAACATCATAAAGGCCATATATGACAAACCCACAGCTAACATCATACTTAACAGCGAGAAACTGAAAGCTTTTCATCTAAGATCGAGAACAAGACAGGGATGCCCACTCTCTCCACTGTTATTCAACATAGTACTGGAGGTCCTAGCCACGGCAATCAGACAAAACAAAGACATACAAGGCATCCAGATTGGTAAAGAAGAAGTCAAATAGTCATTATTTGCAGATGACGTGATATTGTACATAAAAAAACCCGAAAGACTCCACTCCAAAACTACTAGAACTAATATCTGAATTCAGCAAAGTTGCAGGATATAAAATTAACACACAGAAATCTGTTGCTTTCCTATACACTAACGATGAACTAACGGAAAGAGAAATCAGGAAAACAATTCCATTCACAATTGCATCAAAAAGAATAAAATACCTAGGAATAAACCTAACGAAGGAAGTGAAAGACCTGTACTCTGAAAACTACAAGACACTCCTAAGAGAAATTAGAGAGGAAACTAACAAATGGAAATGCATCCCATGCTCTTGGCTAGGAAGAATAAATATTGTCAAAATGGCAATACTACCTAAAGCAATCTACAGATTCAATGCAATCCCCATCAAACTACCAACAGCTTTCTTCAATGAACTGGGACAAATAATTTTAAAATTCATATGGAACCAGAAAAGACCCCAAATAGCCAAAGCAATCCTGAGAAGGAGGAATCAAACAGGGGGAATTACGCTCCCTGACATCAAGCTCTACTACAAAGCCACAGTAATCAAGACAATTTGGTATTGGCACAAAAACAGACCCACAGACCAGTGGAACAGAATAGAAAATCCAAACATTAACCCAAACATATACAGTCAATTAATATTTGA
>JAQQAC010003639.1:3745326-3866393 GCA_029783875.1 Phataginus tricuspis | reverse complement strand
GCTGTACAACTCAGAGAAGACAAGTAGTGATTCTCATCTCACTATGCTGATGGACAGTGACTGTAATATGGTTGGTAGGGGAGACCTGATGAAGGGGGTAGTTTAATCACCATAATATTGCATATGTAATTGTAGGTTAAAGATACCAAAATAAATTGTAAAAAAAAAAAATGCCTCTACTATCCAAAGCAATCTACAGATTCAACACAATCTCTATCAAACTACCAACAGCTTTCTTCAATGAACTCAAACAAATCATTCTAAAATTCATATGGAACCACAAAAGACCCGAATAGCCAAAGCAATACTGAGAACGAGGAATAAAATGGGGAATTATGCTCCCTGACTTAAAACCCTATTACAAAGCCACATTAATCAAGACAATTTGGTACAAAAACAGACCCACAGACCAGTGGAACAGAATAGAAAATCCAAACATTAACCCAAATATATACAGTCAATTAATATTTGATAAAGGAACCTTGGATATACAATGGGGAGATGACAGCCTCTTCAGTAGCTGGTGTTGGAAAAACTGGACAGCTACATGTAAGAGAATGAAACTGGACTACTGCCTAACCCCATACACAAAAGTAAACTCAAAATGGATCAAAGACCTGAATGTAAGTCATAAAACCATAAAACTCTTAGAAAAAAACATAGGCAAAAATCTCTTGGACATAAACATGAGCGACTTCTTCATGAACATATCTCCCCAGGAAAGGGAAACAAAAGCAAAAATGAACAAGTGGGACTATATCAAGTTGAAAAGCTTCTGTACAGCAAAGGACACCATCAGTAGAACAAAAAGACATCCTACAGTATGGGAGAATATATTCATAAATGACGTATCTGATAAGGGGTTGACATCCAAAATATATAAAGAACTCACACACCTTAACAAACAAAAAGCAAATAATCCAATTAAGAAATGGGCTGAGGACATGAATAGACACTTCTCTAAAGAAGAAATTCAGATGGCCAACAGGCACATGAAAAGATGCTCCACATCGCTAATCATCAGAGAAATGCAAATTAAAACCACAATGAGATAACACCTCACACCAGTGAGGATGGCCAACATCCAAAACACAAACAACAACAAATGTTGGCGAGGATGTGGAGAAAAGGGAACCCTCGTACACTGCTGGTGGGTATGCAAATTAGTTCAACCATTGTGGGAAGCAGTATGCAGGTTCCTCAAAAAACTCAAAATAGAAATACCATTTGACCCAGGAATCCCACTCCTAGGAATTTACCCTAAGAATGCAGCAGCCCAGTTTGAAAAAGACATATGCACCCCTATGTTTATCGCAGCACTATTTACAATAGCCAAGAAATGGAAGCAACCTAAGTGTCCATCAGTAGATGAATGGATAAAGAAGAGGTGGTACATATACACAATGGAATATTATTCAGCCATAAGAAGAAAACAAATCCTACCATTTGCAACAACATGGATGAAGTTAGAGGGTATTATGCTCAGTGAAATAAGCCAAGCCAAAAAAGACGTATCAAATGATCTCACTCATATGTGGAGTATAAGAACAAAGAAAAAAACTGAAGGAACAAAACAGCAGCAGACTCACAGAACCCAAGAACGGACTAATAGTTACCAAATGGAAAGGGACTGGGGAGGATAGGTGGGAAGGGAGGGATAAGGGGGAAAAGGGAGCATTACGATTAGCAGATGTAATGTTGGGGGGGCACAGGGAGGGCTGTACAACTCAGAAAGGACAAGTAGTGATTCTATAGCATCTCACTACGCTGATGGACAGTGACTGTAATGGGGTTGGTGGGGGGGACCTGATGAAGAGGGTAATTTAATAAGTATAATCTTACACATTAATTGTAGATTAATGATACCAAAATAAATTATAAAATAAGTAAATATATAAATAAAAATGAAAAAAAAAGAAAGCCCCCAAAGGGCAAGTTTGACAATGACTGGAAAGAATGGGGAATTGTTGGGAGGAAGTGGAGTTTGGATGAGCTGGTAGGTAGATGAGGGGGACAGAGACTTGGTGGTTGGGAAAGCAGTTGAATGGCCAGCAAAGTCACCAAAGATTAATTTCGTCAAGTCACCGGAGTGCCAGAATCCAGTTAGAGGGACTAGATTTCATTGGTGCTATCTTCATTTCCTAGTGTCCATTTGTTTGTTATCCTTTCTGCTGATTTCACTCAGCAAATCCAAATCCCTGCTCCAGCGTCCCAGCCTAGGACCTGATGCCTAACCCTCTGACAGTCACTGGCCCTTCTTAGCCCTGACCCCTGCTGGGGCTTGTTTTCATTTCTTCCTGTCTCTGGTGTTTCCAAAAGGCAGGCACTGTGCGGTAAGGGTTTATACAGCAAAACAAATTGGAACAGAATGGAACCTGTCCCCTATTGGCAGAGTCCCCCCAAAGGAAGGGAGAGATCAGTAATCTTCCCAGGTGGTATAATAGTGAATTGTTTCAGAACCAACTCACAACTGGTGCCGACTGAAGGCACTGTGTACCCTTAAGGTAGGGCATGATTAAAGAAATAAAGTACATTTGAAACCTTAACAAAAAAGGTGGTTGGCTAGTGTTTGTGAGAACTGATTGGGCTAAAAACAACTTCTAAGAGAAGGAAGTCTTCCTCTCTAAGATTTAAACTTTACCTTACTACCAACAGAGCCTTCAAAGACATCTGAAGGATGTCTTCCCCTATGCCTCAGGTCTGCTTAGTGAGCATTTAGATACTAAGCAAAATCATATATTATTCACTCAACAAATTGTTCACTGAGCCCCTTCTATAGCTTTTGAGCAGTAAGTAGGGATAGTGAGAACAATTGAATCATACTGTTTTTCTCCAAAGAATAACCTAGCCTGAGCCTTCCCTAGGATTTGGACAGTAGACCCTGGACTAGACCTGAGAAATGATTTAGTCCAACCTCTTTGTTTTACTTTAACAGTGACAATGAGTGAATTAACCAAGAAAATGAGATCTAATAATGTTTTAATATTTCATCACTGCCGTCCTCAATTTCTCTTTAGAATGTAATTAAAATTAAATAATACTAGAAATGTTAGCATTCAGCAGGAGTCCAGTGGAAATATTTGGTAGGTACTTAAGGAGAAGTGGAGGTCCTAGCCTGGCCAGTAACCCTCTGGGGGATTTTCCAGGAAGAGGAAGCATATGGTTAGGATGGCTCTACTGAAGGACTGAAAGCCACTCCGCAGGGAAGCTGTTCATCTAAGTCCAGCTCTATCTAGATACACCTGATTTTACAAAGCCTAGGTCACTATTTTAGGGGCTGGTTGAAGTGGCTCCCTAGAATCTAATAATACTTTTTGCAGCCCACAGGTTCTTTGTGATCTGCCCCTGCCTATCTTTCTGAGCCTCTCACCTTCCTCTCCTATCCACGTTCACCTTGCTCTGGCCTAATGACTGTCCTTTACCTTGGAAGCAGCCCTGCACATTTCCACCGTAGGGCCTGTGCACTTGATCTCCCCTCACCCCGGAATGCTCTTCTCCTAGGTCTTCTCATGGCCTCTCCTTGTCATTCAGATGTCCCTTCTAATCTGAGCTAAAGTCTCCTTCTCCATCCCATCCTCTACCCCAGACCCCCTAGCACTTTGCCATATTTTTCTCATAGTAATTATCAAGATTTGAAATAATATGTTTTTGTTTTCATGATGTCTGTCTCCCCCATACAGAATATGTATCTTGAGGACATGGACTTTGTGCTCATAAAATTATCCCCAGCCCTTGGGACAGGACCCAGCACAATTAGGTGATGGCCGCCTGGGCTAATCTCAGTGATGTACTACAGGAACCCAATTAACCTACTGTAGTGGAAGATTATTAGTTAGCAGTGGTATTTTATTAAGATGGCCTTCAATTTAGTCATTTTCATATTTTATAGTTTTCATTGACAATGTCAGAGGTTTGGAAACCCACATCTTAGCAGATGACCTCTTCTGGCTCTATGTTTCTGTTTTGATGAAGTTACAAGGTGATCACGTTATGTTCAGAGATCTGTCAGAAGTGTGCACAGGTCAACACAGGATTATCCTAAAACAGGATGAAAGCAAGAGATGTGACTCCATCAGATACTACATATTTTATTCTCCTGTGTCTCAACACTCTAACAAATCTCCGATCACCTTCCCCTTTAATCCTCACTGTTTCTTTTTCATTTTGTTTTATCACTTTGGAATTTGGAAGACAAGGGAGGACAAAGAAAAGGAGAGAGAAACAGAGAAAGGAATGTGAGAGCAGCACCCCAAGACACTGTAGCCCCATCTGGAAGCGGAGAGCACTATGAAAGAATACCCAGAGAAGAAGTCGAGCATAGTCTTAGGAAACCCTGTTGCTGTGGAAAGAAGATGAAGAGTTGGTAACTCTTTCCATAAAGTCTCCTTGTCCAGGAAGTCTTCCTGGATTAAACTTCCTATTTTCAGGTTGACTAGCACCTTCTCAATCCTCTCATGCCTTGTTCAGTATTTCATCCACCATAAACACATTCGCTGTGCTTAACTTCGTGTTGTGGCCCCTTTCCTATCAGAAGCCCTCTTGGGTCAGACTGTGTACTCCTAAGGAGGTCCTCAGCGGTTATGTTCCTGAGGGAGGTGCTCCATTTTCTGAACATTTGTGGAGGGACAACCACATATAAAACACTGTGCTTTGCAGAGAAGGCAAACAGGGACTCTGTGGCATCTTACTACACTGATGGACAGTGACTGCATTGGGCTATGCGGGGGACTTGATAACATGGGTAAATGTAGTAACCACACTGTTTTTTCATGTGAAACCTTCATAAGAGTATATATCAATAATACCTTAATAAAAAATTAAAAAAACCCAAAACACTGTGCTTTGTTATGTGAAAGATTCCAAGAGGGAGGAGGTCTGACCTGGGACCTTGAGGCACTTCCCAGTGAACACTGGGAGATAAGACTGGCAGCTGCTTCACTTTAATGCAAGGCCTAAAATAAGGGCGTAAGAGAATGCTAGCCAAGGGCTCCAGGGATTTAGAGGAAGGAGACAGCACATCTGCTTGGGAGATCAGAAATAACACCACGCAGGAAGGTGCATTTGCAATCAGTCTTGAAGGTATAAGCCAAGTTACTGTCGAGAAAGCACTGGTACGTTTTTGGACTAGCTTGGTTCAGTTTAGAGAGAGAAAAGAGTGTGAGATGATGGTGAGTGCAGTAGTGGAGGCTGTGAGGGGGAGATGGAGTTAAAACCAGGCCGTTCTGTTGCTGGGGAAGGTGAGGAAGGTGTACATCTCTGGATTTTTCCCCCAGAATGTTTACTCATTGTGAACATGTGTGTGGGTCCACTTTTCTCTTGAGCTGATCACTCAGTTCATTTAGAAGTCTTTCCCTTTATTTCCCTATTGAATATATAATTTGTCCTAGATGAAGAAAAGATGAAAAGGGCTGGGGCCTGAGCTGCTGTAGCACGAAGGGTCCTAATTGCATAGGAGTGAGCTGTGCTCAGAGCAGGGCTTCAGGAGGGTTTGTTTGTAGGACAGAATTGGTTTGGGAGGTGGGAAGGAGGCCCCTGCTGTTGTCAAAGTGGAGGAAGGAAAAGGCCTGACATCCCCAATCTGTGGGCTGTAGCACTGAGGGGCAAGGAGTTGAAGTGGAATTCAGGGTGACTTTGAGGCGTCAAGCCTGGAGAGTTGAGAGCATGGGGAGGCCGTGAACAGGAACCTGGAAGACATGATTATGAACCTGATTTGAGATGGAGGATGGTAAGTTTGCTTTGGGACATATTGAATCACTATAGATAAATATTTGGGGGTCATTTGTAGAAGTGAACTTTGAAATTAGAAGAGTAGATATCCCTAAAAAAGAGAAGGAAAGGGCCAAGGTTAGAAGCCTGGGAAGTGTTCCCCTAGTGGATTGTGGGGGGGATGGAGAAGCACAGCCATAGGAGTGTGAGTGACACAGGGAGGCAGTGGTACAGGAGCTAAGGGAGCCCAGAGTGCCACGGGGAGGAAGTCATCAGGGGGCCAGGCTCTGCAGGCACATGGGGGGCTCTCGAGAATCGAACTGAGGTGTAAGATAATGGAGATTTGGCGGCTGAGTGGTTCTTGGTGTCCCCAGTGAGGATGGTGTCAGTGGCCAGTGGCCACATGCAGAGGCTATGGAACAAGTTGATGGTGAATGAAGGGAGCTAGGCTGGTAGATTGTTCTTGAAAGTGGTTTGGTGGAGAAGGGAAGAGGACAAGGCGGAAACTTGTCAGAGAAGCACTGCATTTGGAAAGTTTCCTTTTAAGGTAAGAGAATTAAAATCAGGAGAAATCTGTGGCAAGGATGACTGGGAAGGAGAGACTGAAGATAACCGCTGGAGTAGGACTCCAGAGGGCTGGGAGGCCATGCTCGCTGGGGGAGGAAAGTGAGCCAGGCTGAGGTGGAGAGAGTTCCCATGAGAGCCTAAGTCTTCGTAGTAAAATATGAAGCGAGCGCACTGGCTCTGAGGGAGGAAATGTGGACAGGGTTATGGATCTGAGGACAGCGACTAAGACTGGAACGGCTCCTGTGGTGGAAGATGTGGGGAGAGTCTGCCCAAGGCCTAGAGCGCGAGCAGCAGTAACCAGCAGTAACGGGGCAGACCAAGGCTCTGCGCGCCAGGGGCAGGAGCACCACGGAGCTCTTGGTTCTGGGCTTTAGGCTTGGCAGGAAGGCAAGGGGAGCCAGGTGGAGGTGAGAGATGCCTGGAAGTGAGAAGCAGACAAAATAAGTTTATAGAAGGAAAGGAGGAATTAGGAAAGCTATTGGATCACTTATGTTTTCATGTTCCCTCTCTTTTGTGCAATATTTAATATTTCTCCCTATAACTCCAGCCTGATGCTCCTAAAGATTTGTAACGAGCCTTTCACTGCTATTCTAGATTTTGTATTCTACAATGCAGAAAAAAAATGGAAACTGATCCTAGAATGTATTGACTGTTAAAATTTATTTAAGGCATTGCATTAAGCATTTACCTACTTTATCTTATTTACTGCTCACGAAAACCCTCTGGGTTTAAATAATAAGCTTTTAGTATTCTTTTTTGAAGACAATCAAAGAGATTAGGTAACTTGTTCAAGGTCACATAGCTAACAAACGATCAAGTCAAGTTTTGGACCCAGGCAGGTTGACTTGAGCACTTAACCACTTTTCTGAACTGCCTCCTTGCTAAGACGTGCTGTAATTGTCATAGCGTGACTGTATTGCTTTTTTTTCAATCATTCAGTCAAGTTGTGGTAGCAACTAGCCTCTGTATTGGCTAGTTTGCAAATCATATTCATGCACATTAATTCCTTTGGTTTTAACAACACTTCTGGGAGATTCACAACCACCTGCAGGATGAAGGAGACCTTCAACTCCAAGATCTGTACATCTTTAGTTGTGGGAGTCTTTTAAAGTTTTATCATTCTAGAGTTGTGACCAGGCCAAAGAACTAATCTTTTTTTCCCTTTCTCTTAAACATACTAGAGTCCTTTTACTAAAGGAGTTCTCTGCATAGACTGTCTGCTTCCTTCCAGGCCATAGAACTCTGTACGTGGGGGTTCGGATGCCCCTGGGCCGGCAGAGCCACCGCCATCACCGGACCCATGGCCAGAAACACCGGAGACGAGGGCGGGGCAAAGGCGCCAGCCAGGGGGAGGAAGGCCCGGAGGCCCTGGCGCACGGTAACACTCTTAGGAGGGAGGGCAGGTGTCCACGGCTTGGAACCTGGTGAGGCCAAGGGAATGTGTGATGGACATGAAGCAGGTGGTCTTGATTCTCTAGCCCTTCTGTAGAGTTTTTAGAGCTAGCATCTAAGAAGAAATGTCTCTGAGAATCAAATATCTCTTTCTAAAAGATATTTGAAAAACAATCAATACCATAGTAGTAAAGTCATTTGCTAGAGAATTAGCCTTTGATCAAATTCTTCAGATTGCCAGTTTCTTGTGGGTTTTCTTCAAGAGGTCTTAGTTAATAATTTTTTCCTCCCATGAAACTTCCACAGAACAGCTTTTTTTTTCTTCTGGGAATAAAGGAATTTCTTTGATCTGTGTTCAGAATTGTCTGCTATATATTCCTGAAGTTAGAAGGCCCCCAAATGTGGCTAAGTATGACAGAATGTGGTTTCTGTTCTAAGCTGCGGCCGGGAGCAGACCTTTTCTCTGCTGATTTTCCAGATACACCATCTCAGCGTGTTCAGTTCATTCTTGGCACTGAGGAAGACGAAGAGCATGTGCCTCATGAGCTGTTCACAGAGCTGGATGAGATCTGTATGAAAGGGGGAGAAGATGCTGAGTGGAAGGAGACAGCCAGGTGAGGCCCTGAAAAAGCCTGGGTCGAGGTTTGCTTGAGTAGGCAAATGTGTACCATCCCACAAGTGGCAGGCTGCTTGCCTCTTATTTTTTCATCAGCGATGTGAGGACTGATGTTTGAGTCTTTGGTGGGAAGTCTTCATGTTGGCCTCTTTGTGGTATCTCCAGTAACACCTCTGCAACTGGCCTTGAACCTGGGATTGGGGACAGAAGCACAGAACTTCTAGGGGGTGCTTCCTTATTTGTTTAGGTCCCAGAGTAGTTCATGGGCTCTTTTGATATTATAGGCAGGCTTAGAAAGTGCCTGACAGGGCCACCTTGGTTTGGACCTACCCCAGCAGACATAGCATAGGTCCAGACTCTTCCTGCAGGCAAACCAAAGGGCCCTTTGGGCTTTCATTCACTGAAAGTTCCAGAATTTTTGAGATACCCTTAGGACAATCCAACTGCAGGGAACCCTTGGGATTATAGCCAGGCCAACAGTAGGCTTCCAGGGGTAGTTGTAGAGTGACTGCACTTGTTGGAGGTTCAAACGCCAGAAAAGCCCTCAGTATCTAATGCCCCTCTAGTAACTGACCAGGGAGCTTTTTGGATAAAAGCCAGCATGCCTGAGCCTCGGGGAAGAAGGCAAAGTAGGTAACTAACAGACAGTGGCTCCAGCTCTCATTGGAACAGGTCTTCCTGGAGGCCTGCTATATCCGTGGAGGTTTTCTATGGGTAGAGAGGATTAAACAAGCCAATTGATCTGATACCAAGTAAAAAGGCAATTAGTCTTATCATTCTGTCTTTGCATATTTCTGAAGGTCATACAGGTAGTCTTTTAAAAAGAGAACAATATTATCATTTTATTAATGTGATTTGTCTGTATCCAAATGATATAGATTAAATTTTTTTAATTGCACATGTAATACATGTTCATTATGGAAAATCAGAAAATAAAAGCAGAAATAAGATAAAAATAATGTATAATCCTACTACCCCAGAGATAATGTAACATTTGGTCCCTTATACACGTGTGTATTTGTATTAAAAAAAATTTTTTTTAAATAAAAATGGAATCAAACTAAAGTCAGTTTTGTACTGTTTTATAACCTGCTTTTTAAACTTACCAATGTACGCTGCCATATAGATTTGATTATAATGTTTAATATAATTATTCAGATATCTTAGTGGCTTACATTAAAAATTCTTTTAAAAATTCCTCATTTTCTGTCTTTGGCATCTAGTTGTTTGTCATGCTTTCAGGTGGCTGAAGTTTGAAGAAGATGTTGAGGACGGAGGAGAACGCTGGAGCAAGCCTTATGTGGCAACTCTTTCATTGCACAGTCTCTTTGAGCTGAGGAGCTGCCTTATTAATGGAACAGTCCTTCTGGATATGCGTGCAAATAGCATAGAAGAAATTTCAGGTAAGATGAGGTGAGGGAAAATAGAGGAACGTTATAAATTAAGATGTGTGGTATAGAGCAAAGTGTAAGGTGGCTGTGTGTCCTTATTTAAGTCACTTAACCTTCCTGATCTTAATGTCCTCAGCTGCAGGATGGGTTTAAAACTAAGAAACTACTCTACCTATTTCACAGGCTTATTATGAGATTCAAATGATGTGTTTAGTTTTCCATTTGCTTGTTCAGTTAACAAACATTTATTTTGTGTCTATTTATGCTTGATAATGTTCTGGGGATAGGGGAATAAAGACACACAGTTCCTACCCTTAAGGAGCTCTCCTTGTAGTGGGATAAATAGCTATGGAACAATTAAAACAAGTGCAACCGAGATGTGTTTTGGTAGTGATTAGAGAAAACTGGGAGTTTGTGCAGAGAAAAAGGAGCTAGAGTTAAAGAAAGATTTAAAAAATATAGCAGCTAGGGAATACTTGTAAGAAATTGAACCAAAGTATTCCCAGTTTTCAGCAACATGTGAAGGAGATGTCTGATGGAGTTTCCTGGTATGGTTGAGTGTGAAGTTATGTTTTGGAAGTGGAGTTGAGAAATACTTGGGAAGAGGTGAGCATATTTTCCCCTCCCCTTGGCCTTGTGTGGCCGGATAGGTTAAATGAAGATATCTCCAAACTTTTCTCCAATTCAAGTATCTCCGTAATTCTCTCTCTTGGGTCCCCTGGGAGTCTGGGGGTGGTGAAGGTTAGCACTGACGGGATCCTGTGTCCTCTCTGAAGGGGAAAGTTAATCCTTGCTTCTTTGGCTTCCAGTTTCCAGTGGCTTGAGTACTCCTTAGCTCATGGCTGCATAACTCCAACCTGCCCCTGTCTCATGTCAACCACATCCCTTCTATAAGAATATCTGTCAGTGTCATCGAGGATGCTCTCATCTTGAGATTCTTAATTTAATTGCATGTGAAAAGACCCTTTTTACAAAAAAGGTCACATTCACTGGTTCTGGGGGGTCAGTACATAGATGTGTGTACTGGGAAGCCACCATTCAACCCGTACAGAAGCCACGAGGAGAGAGAGTTTCAATTCATCAATGTCAGGTGCTGCAGAGGTCAGGTTATATAAAGACTAGACACACCCATCAGATTTGGCAACTGGCAGGTTATTGATGATTTTAGCAAAGACAATTTTATTGAGGTAATCAGATTGCAGGGGGCTGAGGAATTTTTCTTTTGAGAACTTAAAGTGATAGGAGTGAGAGGTAGAGAGAGGAGGCGGTAAAGGGAGACCTGTGATTAACATCTTTTTTTTTCAAGATGAAGGATCCCAAAGCATGTTTATAAAATGGGAGCAAGGAACCGATCAATGTAAAGAGTAAAGATAAACATAGATCTTTGGCCTGAATGTTCAAATTATATTTTATTTATTTTTTCTAGCATTTGGATAGTCATGGATGGAGTTGCAGTTGAGAATCGGTTGCAGTTTTAGGGAGGCTTGGGATAGGTGTGTAGGATTGAAACTGCCATGGTTCTTCACATTAGGTACATGATGTATTCATGTTAGTGATAAGGATAAGTAAACTGTATCAAGTGTTAACTGTGAATCAGCACTTTATATATTATCTCATTAATTTTCTAAGGTGGGTGATAATATGCATTATGTATTACAGATGAGGAAACTGAGGTTCAGAGAGGTTATGTAACTTTCCCAAGATCACACAGTTAGAAGGTTGTAGAAGTGGGGTGGAATGCGGGCCTGTAGCTCTAGAACCAGTACTGTTAACTGCTGTGCTGACTGCCTCTCCATAGCAGGTGCTGGGATTTCCCCTCAACTCTGCTGGGCTTGACAGCTTAAAGGTTCATGCTTCATGGTAGCTGACTTTGGTGTTTAGTTAACTTAATTATTCTTTTAGGTTCCACCTGTAAATAGTCATTTGTTCCTCTTGACAATAGTTATAGTTCCTCTTGACAATCACAGCAATGTTAAAACCTTGGAGGAAGGGAATATAGAGGAACTTTGGCAGATGACAGAACAAAATGGGTAATAATGAGGGCTTTTGAGTCAGTCTTGGGTTTGAATCTCAGTTCTGTAACTTACTAGATGTGAGACCTTGGGGAATTTTGTAACGTTCGGACCCCAGTTTCCTGATCTGTAAAGTTATAATACCATGTACTTCTCAGAGTTTTTATAAGGATTAGATTCAATAATCTATGTAAAATTCAGAGTATAGTTCCTAGCACATATTAAGTGTTTAATAGCTTCTATTTCTAATAATAGTGGTTTGTTACATGAATAAAGTATAACTTGTCATAGCTGCTATTATCAAATAGCTCTTCCAGGCACTGGAAAGGAAACTGTATCTCAGTGACCCTGGTGGAATTGCTTCCCCCTACTCCTTGCTCCTCACCTGAAATTGGTCTCTTTCTTTGGGTTCATTGGCCCTCGGTTTGAGTGTTCATGTTCTTTTTCCAGATCTGATCCTAGACCAGCAAGAACTGTTCAGTGACCTGAATGACAGCATGAGGGTTAAAGTACGGGAAGCCCTTCTCAAAAAGCATCATCATCAGAATGAAAAGAAGAGAAATAACCTCATTCCCATTGTTCGCTCCTTTGCTGAGGCTGGCAAGAAGCAATCTGATCCACATTCCATGGATAAAAATGGTCAGATTATTAAGAGCGACTGTTTTCTCTTTTCTTAGTAAGACATTTAGGAGCTAGTTAGAGATGCTAAGTCACTAGAAGGTAGGGTAGCATTTGTCTAACATGCTTTCATTGTCACTTAAACATGGTACATTTTGGTGATTGGCTGGGGCTGGTGACCATCTGTCTCTTGTGGCACTTCAGATGCATGCCTCAGGTAGATCTCAGTGGCCCATGGTGATAGATTTGTGCCCCAGAGTGGCCTCAGAATTGATGTGGCTTTGGGGAGATAGCCCCACACACTGGGGATAATTTGAGACCAGAGAAGGCCAACTGGAGCTTTTTAGGAGTAAACAAATGTCTTAGATAAGGGAGGCAAAATACTATAGTACTATAGTCTTGAGTCAGACTTCCAGGCTTAGACTCCTGGCTTCACTAGCCAAGTGTGTGGCCTTGGGCAACCTCACAAACCCCTTTATATCTCACTTTATCCTCTGAAAAATAAGGATAATAATAGGATCTGCTTCATAAGTTATTATGAGGCTCCAATAAATTAATCCATGGAAAGCCTTTAGCCAGGTGCATGGTGGGTTGTAAGCACTCATGAATATAGGCATCTGTATTGGTCTCCTTGTCCCCACATTTCATGAATCATAGTGTGCAGGATATATGCCTGGGAATTGACATATTTGAAAAGTTCTCCATAGGCATCTCTGATAGGCACTCATGGTTAAAGATTAATAAAGGAAGAAAAAAGGGTCACAGATGTGTCCCCGAAGAAGGTGCAGGGGTAGTAAGGCCTGTGTCCTCCATTAGCCCTTGCTGGAAGGTAAGGGGATGGGCATGAGTGAGTCCTGGCTTCATGATCACCTTAACCTCTTCTCTGTGTGGGCTCTGCAGGAGGTGGCCATGCCGGTGGGTGATGGATGGGGTGTGTTAGGAAGAGGAAAGGGCAGGGATTCAGAGAATTGTTTGATTTTCTCCAAATAGGTCAAACTGTGTCTCCTCAGTCTGTTCCAACTACAAATCTTGAAGTAAAAAATGGAGTGAATTGCGAACACAGTCCTGTGGATTTAAGCAAGGTGAGCAGAGACATGGGAAGCTGACTTACAGGCCTATGAGTGTATATACTGGAACCCAGAGTCCAATTGCTGGAAGCTAGGTAAGTTTTGGTATTTCAACACCCTTTCTCCAAGACCAGAGCCCTTTCTGCAGAAAAGGAGGCCCATCTGCTCGTGTCTTCTCCTTTCTTCTCCAGCCTGCATGGGGCTGACTCCTCAGTTTGTTCCAGCAGGTTCAGTGTGCTGAAACAGACTAGCCACTGATAATCCTCCCTGACCCAGCCTTCCTGATTTCTCAGAATTATTTTTTAGTACTTGCTCTTCAGCAGCTCTTTCTTATGTCCAAGGGTTTTGCTAAACCAACAGGTTTGCTACTGTCTCCTAAAACTACTTCATGCTTGAAACTGCTTCTGGGGACTGTGCCTTCAGTACCCACGGCCTTCCACAGCAGCTGTGCCTACTGCAGGTTTGTTTCCAAGCCTCATTCACCCTGCCTCCAGCCTCTCCTCTCTCTGCTCTGTCCTTGACACTCTCTAAAACACAGTGTCATGTCACTGCATTCCTCATGAGCTCCCTGTTTTGTTAAGAAAACCTGAAATTCTGAAAAAGCATTCAAGTATTTTAGAATGGAAAAAAATTGACCTAGAACTTCAAAAATATTCTTCTTTGAGGAAGCATGGTGTAATGGAATTCAAATCAGGGCGCCTGGCTTTAAATTCTCTCTTAAAAGCTCTGTTGTCCTAGGCAAGTCAACTTCACCTCTCTGGGTTCTCAGTCACTTCATTTTTCAAAATAAAAAATGGAGCTCATTTATATGTAAGTTACTGTAAGGAGCAAATGAGATAGTGTGAGAAAACATTTGCAATCATGAAATGACATATGAATGTAAGGTATGAGGAGGGCAACTGATATTTGAGTCGATGGCTCCCAAGTTGTCAGAGGGTTTTTCTGAACTTTCAGGTGGACCTTCATTTCATGAAAAAAATCCCCACTGGAGCAGAGGCCTCAAACGTCCTGGTTGGAGAGGTGGATTCCCTGGACCGCCCCATCGTCGCCTTCGTGAGGCTGTCTCCAGCTGTCCTTCTCTCAGGCCTCACGGAAGTGCCCATCCCAACGCGGTAAAGACGGAGACTGCAAAACTCAGGCTATTCTGTCTAAAGGACGGGTTTTTGTGAGCTCTGGTGGAAGAAACCAGCTAATGCCAAAATTCGGGATTAATTAGCTTTGGGAATCCTGTTTGAAATTCAGCAGTGATCTTACTGGGGTATATCTGATTAAATGACTAACCTCCATGCAGAATTCTAAGGCTGTTAAGGTTACGACTGCACGGTACCTAAAGCCTTGGAAAAAAGGAGATCCGAAAAACATTCACAGGGCATAGCAAAGGCTAATGACTCATTGTGATGGGAAGCCTAATCCTCCTGTCCCGGCTCTGTGGAGCCACATCCTAGGGAAGCATCTCTGAGCAAAGGCATTGATGTCTTTTTCCACAGTTCTGGCAGGATTCGTATGTTTGCAAATATATCTACATTTGTTCAAAAGACTATTCATGGACTCTGAAGGTAGTGATTCAGGTGATTCAGAGCCCCATTAATTACAGAGTATTCAGATGTCCAGAACACTATTTAGACTCCTCTGCTGGGCTTGATCATTTCAACTTCTTTATCCCTCTTCTCTCCACATCATTTTCTTATTAGAGCAATGAATGAGGTTCAGCTAACCTTGAATTTGCACTATAATGCCATGTTTTAGAAAAACATCCTTTCTATAGTAAGGGATTGTGTCTATGGAAACCCTGGGAATAATAACCACATTATTGAATGGAATCATACACATAGCTTCCAAAGCTTGTAGTGGAGCTGTTAGGTCAAGGCGACTCGTATTGCTCCATCATTAGACTATTTCCTTTTATTGAAGGTACTGTGATGACTTGTTTGATAGGAGAGAGAAATGTTCTTGCTGTTTAGAGAGGAGTAAGATGCCACTTCTTTGTTTACTTACATGATTTCATCCTCTGTGTGTATTGCCAGATTTTTATTTATCCTGTTGGGTCCAGTAGGGAAAGGTCAGCAGTACCATGAGATTGGCAGATCCATGGCCACCATCATGACAGATGAGGTATGCACTACTTCTGCTTTCCTCATTCACCCTATAAATATGTCTTGAGTATTTACTTTGTGCCAGGCCCTATGCTGGTTGTTGGGGATGAAATAATTACAACTGCAGTGTCTGCTGAGAAGCAGTTCAGGTCATTTCTCATTATTGCCAATTAGGATATCCTAAAGAGAAAGATATTAAGGCTGACAACTTTCTAGAGAGGATAGTTAATTAAATGATTCCAAGCTATTTCTATAAAGAACTCTCACTCCTGTTCTACATAAATGATACCAGTTTGTGTAAGGGTCAGGGTTATGTGCTTGGATACTGTGATGTGCCAGACAACCAGACGTTTGCTTGCCATGGTGCTGTGCCCCCACTGCATACCAGAGTGCGTTCTGCTCTGCTCATGTAAGCTGCAAAGCAGGGCTTTCAAAGCATATGCCTTAGCAGCCAGAGGGACGTGGGGGCTGTGTTTTACTAGCTCTTTAATTGGGGGGCCTTTTTCATTGGCCTATTTAACTGGGAGGACCTTCATCAATAATTCCCTCCAGTTTTTCCAACTGTTAGGATCAGGAAAACTTTCCCGTGCATCTTGCCTTTTGTTCCATCCTTTGAGGAGATAACAGAATTATACAACTTTAGAGTCATGTCATCTCTTCTTATGGTAATAGACATATATTTAGTGCTTTTAGATTCATCTCAATGTCAGGGTCAGTTTTATCCTTCCATCCTTGCACCTAAGTGCTAGAGTTCTCCACCTTCAGATCCTCATAACAGAGATGAAAATCATGAGGTTATATCCATCCTTCACCTATCCATTGGTAACTCTTTTAAGTAATGTTATTTTCACTTTCCTGAGGATTTTTTCTTCTCTGTAGATTTTTCATGATGTGGCATATAAAGCAAAAGAGAGAGATGATCTTCTGGCGGGGATTGACGAGTTCCTAGACCAGGTCACGGTGCTCCCTCCAGGGGAGTGGGACCCCTCCATTAGAATTGAGCCACCCAAAAACGTCCCTTCCCAGGTAACGTATGCACACTAGGCAATGGTGGTTTAGCTCCACTTCCTGACAACGTACCATGGACAAAGCAAAGGCCATGTGGATATGCTAAACATATCAAGACAAGGCCCTGTTTCAGCACACCTAGAATGTCAGAACACTAATAAAAAATGAATATGCAGTAATATAGTTTGGCTCTGGTGTGATAGGATCAGTCAGGATCTTTTGAAGGTTTGATGTGGAATGGCAGAGAGGGGAGGGGAGGATATTTCTTGAGAGGGTATCATAAATGAGGCCATTAAATGAACAAGTTGTATAAAGAGAGCAAATAGAGGTCCCCATACTTTTTGAAAGGTTAAAGATGGGAAGGGAACTCTTATTGTGTGCTAGACACCTGGCCAGGAGCTTTACATAAGCCCATTCAACCTTCCCAGCAACATCCAAAATAAGTATTATCCTTAATTTTACAAATGAGGTATAAAACTATCTTCAAGTTTTTAAGGTAAAGTAATACAGCGCAAAGGCAGATTGAAACGGAAACTTAGGTCATATA
Organism: Phataginus tricuspis; assembly: GCA_029783875.1. NCBI lineage: Eukaryota > Metazoa > Chordata > Mammalia > Pholidota > Manidae > Phataginus > Phataginus tricuspis. Next base: position 3,849,376 of record JAQQAC010003639.1, on the reverse strand, counting down.
TGATGTTAAAGCCTCCATTTTTTCTGTTTCTGGGCAAAACAGAGTTAGGAATCAGGCACTAGTGGGGAGGAGGAGAAATTATCTGTTGTGGTTTGTTTTTTCAGTAAACTGTCCCAGTTCAATAAAGGCATTTGAAAGCTACAAACACCTGGGCACAGACTAGACAGCTGATTTTATTAATTTTGTTGTCCTTTGTTTAAAGGAGAAAAGGAAAATGCCCGGAGTTCCAAATGGAAATGTTTGCCACATAGAACAAGAACCACACGGGGGCCACAGTGGGCCAGAACTTCAGCGCACTGGGCGGTAAGTGCTGGGACATTTCACAGCTGATACCGCGTAAGTGGGCTCAAGTTGTGTGAAGGAATGAGTTATCCTCTTTGCTTTCAGCCTTCTTCTCTGTAGTATTTTTATTGGCCAGGAATGACTTTTCAAATGGAACCACTGACTATAAGTATTATGAAAACATCAAATATTGTATTCATTTATTCAAGTTTCTCAACCACCTGCCGTGTCCTGCCTCACCTCCAGTCCTCCCCACATGTCACTCTCTCTGATTTTAGCACTTGGGTCCTTCCTCATCTCCTGGCTAATGGCTACTTATCCTTTTGTCTTAGTGTAGGTGACACTTCCTTTGGAAAGCCTTCTAGGACTCTCTGTAGATGAACATTCCTGCTATGTGGGGGCACAGATTTCAGCTCAGCTCCCACCCGCCTGCCACTTTCCCCACTCTCGTCACAGCCCTTGTCATGCTTTATTATCATTGCTTCACTTGTTGTCTTTCCTCCTAGAATTTTTGTTCCATAAGGGCAGGGACGCCATTATGTCCTTAGCACCCAGCACAGTGCCCTGGACAGAGTAGGTGTTCAATACCTGATGAATTAATGAATACTTTAAAAAGTTATGTCTGTTCTGTAGCATGAATGGACTAGATGTAGATAAATATTGAGTGATTACTTTAAGGAACTCCCACAGGATAGGAAAATAGGTACTATTTTAGTTGTGTGTGTGTATCTCAGAATAGTTAATTTACTCTCTAGGCCAAGATTTTAGGGACAGATGTCCAAGAAGGAGGTTCTCTATGGTAGGTGAGGGAGGCAGGTCCCAGATTAGGAGGTTTTATTTGTCAGGTAGGAAGAAAAAGAGGATGACATTTTGGGTTGGAGTGACATTCAGACGTGTTGTCCCCCAGATTGTGGGAGAAGGTTGAGACTATAGTTCTGGCTCTGTAAGTTTTGCTTGTGTCTAAGAAGGATCTACTGGGCAGAGACTCTCAGAACAGGACTCAGATTACGAAAGAAGCTTTTCACTGTCCTCTACTCCCTTGCTTTCACCTTATTTGTTTCCTCCTTGCTTCAAGTTGCTTTCCTTATCCTTCTATCCTCAATTCTCTACCCAGTGGAAACTCAGGTTTTTTTGGAATTGAGGAGAGTGACTTATTTTTCCACTCTTGGGAATTCAGGAGAAGCCAATAGAGGAGACTGAGAAGCAGGAGAGATGGTGCTTAACCAGCAGTGTCCTGATAGGGAGTGTGCTTCCTGGTTGGAGGAATGCATTTGAGGGTGTGGACAGATAATGAGGCTCCAGGGAGGGGTTACTGGAAGAAGAAGAGACCTCTGATAGCAGGGGTCGCTGAAATGAGGGAGCAACCTCCAACGGGAGGTTCAACATTTTCTTTTAAGTCAGGAGCGGTCCAAATTGCGTGGAGAGGCCTGGTTTTGAGAGGTAGTTCAAGGGAAGCAGCTGTCCTGCCCTCAGTCCTAGAATAAGATTGAGACTCTCCTCAATGAGGTGGTGTTTTTTAGAGGAAAAGTCTTGGGTATGGATTTGATAGTATTTCAGAGTTATGATTGGTCTTTTGAATATAAATGGTATCCACACCCCAGGACGTAGAATTTGAAAATAGTGTAAATGAGGGCTACAGGCTGTCCTCCAAACAGATATCTGCAGAGGTGAGGTTTCAGGTTTCTGGGTTTATTTATTTATTTATTTATTTATTAAAGTATTATTGATATACAATCTTATGAAGGTTTCACATGAACAATATTGTGGTTTCAACATTCACCCATATTATCAAGTCCTCATCAGGTTTCCTTTGGTGTCAGTGGAGAATCACTAAGAGTCCCAGGCCTTCTGAGGGGGTCTCTCATAATCAGTTCCGCATGGGGGTTTGGGCAACCCCTAGATTGAATCTCAACAGTGATAGAAGCTCAGAAATGGTGTCTGACATCCCAAAAGAAAATCTCATGTAGCCAGGATCATCACATACTTATTCATAAACCCCTCTACTTACAGTAACAAAGTACCTTTACTCACAAATTCAAATTGGGTTTGAGAAAGTTCTCCCATAATGTTGTGTCAGAAACTTAAGGAATTGACAAGCTGAAAGGAAGGGTTATTTAGAATCGGAGCCTAGGTGTGCTTGTTATGGGGGAGGCTTCCTCCTCCTGACCCCGTCTCCTCAGAGCCCTCAGTAAGGCCACAAGACCCATGGCCTTCCTCCTATTGTAGCCTTTTATGCCAGGTGGCCTAATGCTTGCATCAGGGGATTATATTCTATGCTAACTCTGGCCCTTTTCTCAATCTCAGATTATATAGGGAATGAATGTGAACTTTCCACTGCAGATGGACATCCTAGAACTTTCTGGGGCTTCTAGACTGCACAGACTAAAAATATATTAGCCTGGGTTTTATAATTCTTCATATTATTAGTTGTATTTCTTTGAGGCAGAAAACCTGCTTTATGCATATCATGTTATACAACCTGGGGCAAAACTTGGAGACTTCGGGGGTGCTATCCTCATTGGATGGAGAGGTATTTGAAGATGAAGTAGTATAGACTCTAAGGAGAAGGGAAGGGAGACATTGTTGAAAACAGTACTTTGAGTTTATTCTCTGACCTGCCACCACCTCAGGGCTAAGACAGTGTCTCCGACCTCCCTGATGTTGACTCAGCCAGTGATGCAGTCATTCCTATCTGCAAGGAAGAGGAAAATCTGACTGGATTCCTAGGCCAGAAGCTTTGCCGCAGGGAGAATACTCTAGAAGGGGTTTTCCTCGTAGATTTATGTACCTTACTGGGGATGTCACTTTGGGGAAGGGCTCGTGAAAAAAGAATCAGGAGCTGCTATCTCGATGAACCCCCGCACTTCAAACAGGTTTCTTCCAAAGCACACCAGACAAATGGATGGCTGTCCTGTCCCTAAAGCCCTCCAGAGAAGGGTTCCCTAAGTCAGTGCTCAAGAGCCTAGTGGCCCTCTACACGGGTAAGTCCTTTCTTGCATCAAGCTTGAAGTCATGTCCCTGGGTGCCTCTCCCCACAAAAACCCTGAACGTTCATCAATGGTAGTACTGAAAGGGAAAGAAGTCTCAAGTGTGGAGAGAAGCACCCATGCCTGATTGATGTCTGTGGTAGATCTGCGATTTTCATGGCCTGATTTTATGCATGAGTGAGGTATGTGGCTGATTCCATAAACGGTACTCAGGAATTATTTTATTAATTTATAGTTATGCCAGCTACAAGCGCCTTAGATCTTTTCTCTCCCCTTTTAATCATTGCTAAGCAGGTAGATGTCCCCCCTTTCCATGGCTTCTCATAAACCCATCTCACATACGTCCTTTGCCTGTACGCCCAGACGCTCCTTCCTGAAGGTGCCTCCTGTACCTGGGAGCCAACCAGTCATGGCAGCATCTCAGGTTGCCTCAGTGGGGTGAGGCTCATTATTGCCAAAGGAGATTCTTCTCCCAGAATAATACCCTCTAGAGGAAGGGCATCGGTGATTAAGAGGTGATACTCACATGGTGCTAACATGCTATGTCGGCTAAGGACCCAGAAACACTTGAATCTTGTTCCAGACTAATCACAGCTACCTGGAAGGTCCTGGAGGGGTTGTTTGCCTAGAGAAGAAAATGAGACAAGACTAAGTGACACTTTATTACCAACTGGAGCTTTGGTCCCAAACCCTGAGGTGGGGCTCTAATGCTCTAGGTTAGACGCTGTGGGAGCTCCTCACCTAAGCTAGGCTTGCCAGGCAGGCTAAAAACAAAGCGGTTCGCGAGGCTGGCTTTGCCTTTCTCCTCTAAGCCAGACCCACACTGTGATGTTACGCTGTTATTTGGGAAGGGTGAATCCCAACTATACCCACCCAAACCAGAGGGAAGGAGCAAGTGGGTGGACAGAACAGTGTCTGCCCTGTGTGCACCTGCCCACCCGTCCACCTGGCTAAGTGAGAGAGAGCACTCGAGTGGAGGAAGAGAGCTGGCTGGGCTTTCTCCCCTGGCACATAGGTACTCAGGGTACCAGGCCTCCAGGTACTCCTCCAGGCTCCTAGGCAGAGAGGAAGAAAGAGCTGACCACACCTCCTCTCAGGGAAGACTAGCTTGCTTTTTTTGGTGTTTGTTTGGTTTTTTTTTTATGCTTTTTTGTTATAGAAAATTCTAAACATATAAAAAAGAAGAGAGAATAGTGTAATGAAACCCCATGTGCCCATCAGCAGTTATCAACATTTTTCCAATCTTGCTTAATCTGTTTCTCCCCACTTAATTATTTTATTTTTATGTTTTCTAGATTTTAAACCAAATCGCTGGTATCATGTCATTTTACCTGTAACTATTCAGTATGTATCTCTGTTTGATAAGGGCATTTAAAAAAACAACTATCATGCCATTATGAAATCTAACAAAATTAACAATAGTTCTTTAAATTGTCTAATGCTCAGTCCACATTCAACTCTGTAGTCGTCTTAGCAACATATTTTTTTAGAGTTCATTTGTTTGCCATTAGGTCCCAAGGTCTGCTTTTGGCTATTACGTTCCTCTCCTGTAACAGTCCTTTTGTTTTCTGGGCCATTCATTTGTAGAGGAAAGCAGTGATTTGTCCTGTAGAATGCTGAGGGCTCTTTCTGTGACTCACCCATCAACTGTCCCCCTGAAGCAGTGACTCTGCTCGCAGAAAGAGGGTCTCAGTCTGAGCACTCCTCCTTGAGGGGATATCTTGCTCTTGAGCGTCTCATCCTGGGCAAGTGGAGAGGGGCCCGGAAGTCCTGCCGCCAAGTCCTGTTGCGGCTGCCTGCTGATTAGCCCTCGAATCCATTCACTTCTCAGCCCAACTAACCACCTCCTGTCTTGCCCCATGGTCCATTTATTGCACCCCTGCCAGAGTGATTCCTCCAGAATGCATGTTTAATTATGTTGCTCTCCTGTTTACAGTCCTTCGGTGACTTGACATGCCGTTAGGATAAAGTTCTCATTCCTTAACACAGTTGGCCAGGCCCTTTGTGACTTGGCTTCTCCAGTCTTGTCTCTTGGTATTTGCCCTCACGGTCTTATCCAGCCACATCTGTGTCAGCACCTCGAACCCGCTGTGTGCTCTCACCTCTAGTTGTGACCAGTGCTAGCCCCTCGGCCCCACCTGGCTAACTCCTGGTCTGGTTTCCGGGCCCCCGCTGAAATGCCCCTCCCTGCTCTGTGCTGCTGCGGCGCCCCCACAGCCCTGCTTATCTCCCGTCCTAGACGTTGTCCGCGAGAGAAGGGCTGTGTGGCCCTGCTCACTGCTGCATCTCCAGTATCTGGCACAGAGCCCAGCACGGGGTATCTGCTACTCCTTATCAACTGCACGAATGAATTTTTATGCTAATTTTTCAAGAGTAAGGTGGGTAGTTGTTCAGAGTAGGAAAGTGCATGTGTCAGGGGCTTTTAATCTAGAAAACATATAATAAAACTAACAATTTTAATACCTGAATTAGTTTTGCACATTTCCTCCTAACAGCTCAGAATTTGAAGTTTGAAGCTAAAACTTAATTCCATGGTAATTTTTGGCAAATTTTTATTCAGTGGATAATAGCACACCCCAATTAATTATTTTATACTTGGGCTAATCATTCAAATTCATGCCTTTGGTTGCAGATAGAATTTCTGCTCACTCCAGAGATCTTTCTCCATCTGGGGTCAAACTGAAGCCAAAGTATTACCTCAGTACAGAGTACATTTGAAGTGCTTTCAAATGTGTGCTGTTTGTTTGCTTTCGTGAGAGAGGACCGCACTAGAGTCCCGTCTGCTGTGTTTCCACAGGCTCTTTGGGGGCTTGGTGCTGGACGTCAAACGGAAGGCTCCCTGGTACTGGAGTGACTACCGGGATGCGCTCAGCTTACAGTGTTTGGCCTCCTTTCTGTTCCTGTACTGTGCCTGCATGTCACCTGTCATCACCTTTGGGGGACTGCTTGGAGAAGCCACTGAGGGACGCATAGTAAGAACTTTTAACTACTTCTAATGGTCCCGAACAAGACTTAAAATATGGTGGTGGCAGTCAGTCCACTGCGGGGAAAACTCGCTGGATGAGGACTCAGGAGATTGGATTCTTTCTACTAAATTACTATGTTCTTCTGACTTCATACCAAGCAGCAACAGTTCTGCCATTAGAATGGATGCTCTTTTGCTTGAATATCAGTTTCAGTAGCTGATTTCCCAGTTGAATTGCCCATTGTACTAAGGATAGAAAATGATGTACTGATGTCATTTGAAAACAAGATTTAAGGTGACTCCATATGCTAGCTTGTAGTGTAAACAGTATCATTGTGCTTTCTATATATATTTAAATACTGGATTGAGTCACGGCAGAACAAGACTTAGTTAAGGAATATGTGTGGATGGATTGGGGCATCTGAATTATCAAAGTGATATTCATTTACAGGAGTATTAGGCAACGTGTACACTTCACTCTTGCTAAGGTGAAACTCAAGCAAATGCCTTGTCAAGGTGCACAGGAGAGCTCAGCCAGGACTGTGCACCAGCTCACGTTCTTCATTACAGATGGGCCGCGGACTCAGCGATGCTTCTTTTCCCCCCTCCCTCAGAGTGCAATTGAATCCTTGTTTGGGGCCTCCATGACTGGGATTGCGTATTCCTTGTTTGCGGGACAGGCTCTCACCATCCTGGGAAGTACTGGGCCGGTGCTTGTATTTGAAAAGATTTTGTTCAAATTCTGCAAGTAAGACATTGGTTTTCTGAAAACTAACTGGGGGTGTTATTGTGCTGTTAGGATTGAATGTCAGAGTCCTAGATGAGTATAAGCAGGAAAATATCTTTCTGGGCTGCACAAACTTGAAGGAAGAATCCATTTGGCCGGTTGTCCTTCCCGTAGGTAGCACCATACCTAAAATAGAAGCTCTCCTAGTCCTAAAGAGCTTTATTTATGTCCCTCAGATGTCACTGAAGACTTGGCTTTTTAATCTTTAAAAATCTTTCCCTACTTAATCCAAACTATTCCTTACTTAACGTAAATCCATTCTACGTTGATTTTGAATTTGGCCTAATACCCACCCTTGATATTCTGGTTGCTAGTGGTAACGGGGGCTCAGCCAGGCCACCATTTCCCTACTTTTCCTATAAAATCTCTTTTTCATTTTGTATCAGAAGTAGGAGCATGTAGAATAAGGACCAACTCCTTTTTCTTAACTGCAAGAATAAGATTTTAATCACAGTGGGCAGAAATGCGTGTGGGACCACTCCTTCCTCCCCCACTCCTCATGCCCTTGCTGTGGCAAAGCCCACCTGTGAAGGAAGTCTCGGTCACAGCTGTCTCAGGGCAGCATTTAGGAGCGAAGTAAAGGGAGAACTAGGGATAAAATGGGCCGCAATACTGGAATGGATAATATGAGATGAATTAAGCACGTTTCTGAGCCTTTGTCTCATCATCCTGTCCACCCATGGTTTTGATGAACTTTGGTGTTGTTTCAGGGACTACGCTCTGTCATATCTCTCTCTGCGAGCTTGTATCGGACTGTGGACCGCCTTCCTGTGTATTGTCCTTGTCGCAACAGATGCCAGTTCCCTCGTCTGCTACATTACTCGCTTCACCGAAGAAGCGTTTGCCTCCCTGATTTGCATTATTTTCATCTACGAAGCAATAGAAAAGCTGATTCACCTGGCAGAGACCTACCCCATCCACATGCACAGCCAACTGGACCACCTTAGCCTATATTAGTATGTCTGCTTTCTGCTTGTCTTTTTTTTTTGAGTGAAGGGCCTGAGGTTAATGGCTGATGTAGTGCGCCAGGCAGAGCTTGTATCTTCTGTTAAGGAAGTATCTTGGCCCTCTGGGATACAGAACTCTGAGGTAGGTGTGGAGACTTGAGGGCTGCCAGAGGAGAACAGCCAAAGGTGATGATAGCATGGACTAAGAGTGAAACTCAGAGGGACTTGAGAAATACTTTCCAGAGCATGTCTTTTGGTTCCAAGTATTGAGACAAAGATAGGCTGCAAATGTAGAAAGAAGGAAGAACTTTTTGTCAGGACTTATGAGACTCTGGACCATGTTGTTAAGATTCTCTGAAAGTGTGTACAGGCTACTCTTAGGAAGCATTAGGTAGAGATATATTAATAATTCCTTACAGATCCATTGGTCTCTTGCTCTGGGTCCTAAAGATCTAGAAATCTGTTTGTTTACCTAGATTTCAACTCAAGAGACTGTGTTTTCTTCACAGGCTCAATATAGTCCAGATGAACTGGTAAAGAAACAGTATTTGGCTGTGTTTTCAGCCATCTAGGAGAGGCTGGTCCTATAAAACACTTTTTCTCTGGTATAGTATTCTATAAATTATGAGGAAAGACCCTCATCCTTTAGTTTTGTATATCAGGTTCCCTCCCTCCTGGCTGTACATATCAGACATGGCAGGTCTGATTGTGAACAATTTCAACCTGAAATTGCCTGAGCAGAGAAAGCACACTGCCTAGAGATGTCTTCTAACTAGCCACAATATAGTTTTATAGATTCTAGTTATCCATTCATTAACCTTTTTTTAAAAAAAGAATTCATATAACATTTATTGAAATTTAAAAAATTATTTTATTACAAAATAACAACCAATAGGGAATATAATCTTTTAAGCCTAGTGGATTGCCAGTTGGCATTGGAGTTCTGGATTGCTTATTGGCATTGGAATAAGGTTCGTTCTTTGATTTTTTTTTTAATCATTCACTTATCCATTTAACAAATTTTTGATGAGCACCTACTGTGTTCCAGGCACTGTTTTAGGTCCTGGAAACATAGTGGTGAGCATGATAGACAAAGGATCTACCCCCATGAGGTTTATATCCTACTAGGAGAAGATAGACGAAAGTAACCAGGCCTGGACTGAGTAGACTTTGTACCTGGGCACTGTAACTCTTTGTAAGCTCAAGATGGTATTTTTCTTAGTTGCATTCCACTGTTGGTTCATATGGAACTGATGTGAAGCTAAAACTCTCCCATCACTTTCAATGATTGTATGTTAATGTGTGGATCTGATTTATTCAATAGACTTAAATTTTTTTTAGAGCAGTTCTCAGGTTCAGAGTAAAATTGAGCAGAAAGTACAGGGAGTCTCCCCATGCTCCCTGCCCCCGCGCAGCACAGCCTCCCCACTGTCTACATTCCACATAAGACTGGAATGTTTGTTGCAATCAGTGACTACAGTGACACACCATTACCACCCAAAGTCCACAGTGTACATTAGGGTTCACTCTTGGCGTTGTACATTCTATACTTTGATGAATGTATAACAACATATCCACGGTTACAGAACCATACAGATCAATTCCACTGCCTGAAAAATCCTTTGTGCTTCGCCTACTCATCCCTCTCCAACCCCTGCCAACCACTGATCTTTTTTACTATCTCCATAGTTTTACCTTTTCCACAATGTCATGTACTTGTAGTCATATAGTATGTAGGCTTTTCAGATTGGCTTCATTCACTTAGTAATACACATTTAAAGATCTTCTATATATTTTTATGGCTTTATAGCATTTCTTTTTAGTGCTGAATAACAGACAGTCCATTGTCTAAATGTACTACAGTAATCCATTCACCTACTGAAGGATATCTTTGTTGCTTCCAGGTTTGGAATTGATTTTTTATACCTAAATGTAGGACTTTATAGCTTTCCCTATTACTTTTCATTTTGTTGGTTTCCTATTATTATAACCTGTTGAGATCTTTTTGAATTTTAATTCTGTCATGCTATATTCTTAGAAGGCATGCTCATTAAATTCACAGATGGAAAAGCAAAGTTGGTGGGAATGCCTATGTCAGTTGAGGCATGAAGCATGATGGGACTGGGAAGCAACACGGTGGCCAGTGGGACAAGTGCAGTCTGGTCTGGTTTAGACAGAAGAAGGGGACTGGGAAAGCCAGAGAATGGCCAAGGTAGAGGGATAGTGCCAGGGATAATGCAGTGTCAGGGAGAGCTTGTGTATAGTTTCAGGAGGCTCTGATTGTGAAAGCCAGAACGTGATGGGGGAACAGGGAGCGAGATACCTAGGCTTGGAGAACTGGGTATCAGGTCCTCCTTGCTATGTAGATTGAGCTTCATAGGAAAAGCCTGAGAGAAAGGAAGAAAGTAAGGAAACCATTAGTTCTGCCCAAGACCCACACACAGATACGAGTCTATCTTTAGTAATGACTGCCTAAAAAACTGGAGTGTGGTCGGGCCTACAGACGGACCTCAACCAAAGGATCAGTCTCCGGAATCTGAAGTCACTACAGAGAAACAAGGCAGGTGCTGACAGAGCCTTTAGCCCAGCCATGGCTAGAAATATTGCCCTGCTGGCTTGCTGCTTTCCTCAGGAATCTCTCTTTTTCCCTCAGCTGCAGGTGTGCTCTCCCAGAGAATCCCAGCAATCACACCCTGCAGTACTGGAAGGACCACAACATCGTGACCTCAGAAGTCCACTGGGCCAACCTGACCACTAGTGTGAGCACTGTGCCCGCCAGGTGTAAGAGGGCCTTTGAGGTAGAAGTGGGGGGCCCTTCAGCAAGCTCTAGTATTTTCAGAAATAAAGCCTTTTCTTTAAAATCTATTCATAATGAATCTCCCTTCCTCTTCAAACATTCTCTTGTACATAAATGGAAAAGTTTACCTCTCTCTCCTCTCCCACATGCACCCTACCCAGGGACCCTGCACTGGGTGTATATGGGAATGAAACCAGGCAGTTCAGGAGTCTCTTAGTGAGGATCATGAATACTCACCCCACTTGGAAGGAGCCCGTGTAAGGGTAGCCCCTGACAGACGGGGGTGGCCTCACAAGGCTGCAGCTGCTTTCCCTCACGCCTGCCTTCCATCAGCCGGGATGTTTGTCCCCCCAGGAGTGCCAGGCGCTGCAGGGAGAGTTCACGGGATCTGCGTGTGGCCGTCACGGACCCTATACGCCTGATGTGCTCTTTTGGTCCTGCATTCTCTTCTTCACCACCTTCATCCTCTCAAGCACCTTAAAGACGTTTAAGACGAGTCGCTATTTCCCAACCAGAGTAGGTAGCATGCTCACGCGTGTCTTCTGTGTTGGGTTCTCATATAACAGATCCTGTTCTCAGCCGCCCTGCTGCTTGCTGCGTTGAGTGGCAGGTGGAGAGCTCCAAATGTCCTGATGAGCCACGCTGTGGCGTTCTCTTCTTCTGGTGTCTGGCTGCCTCCTTCCTAGACGGGTAGTGTGGAACAAAGGGTTAATACTTTAAAAACTTTTTGATTTAAAAATGCCAGGTGAGTTTAAGGTGGCGGTAGTGTTCTCTAGAAGCTATTAAGTCTCATTTCCAGGTGCCGGTACATGTAGCATGCAATAGTTAGAGCTGGCTCCTAAATATGGTAAGTTGGGGTGATCTCTTTGGGTAGATAGGGGGCCCCAAGGTAATAGCTTATGAAATCACTGGTCACTTTGGCTGCAGCAGCTAAAGTGCTCCTGACTTGGTTTGCCTAACTGTTTAAGTTTCAACCTTTCCCTGATGCAGGTGGCACTGTTTGTATCATGACCAGTTTTGGTGGGACAGGATTAGAGGCTGTGTGTAGAGTGGCTAAAGGGGCCTTTGCTTTGAAAAGGAGTTCATATCAGGAGGAAGTGGTTTTTCTGTAAGTGAGTTTCTCTCAGCCAGGCACATTGCAGAGCAGGAGGTGTGAATGGGTTGGGGGTTCAGTTGATTAGATATTTACTGCACACACATACATCACTAAAACACATTCTTAGACTTCAGCGAGCCTATACCATAGTTAAGGGAGACACATGTTAAATAAGTTCGAGGTCATTGTTTCTGGTCTAGACAAATAGTTAGCAGGTAGCAGTTGTGTACTAACTCTTTGCTCATGCTTGGGTTAAATGTTAAATGCTATGGGGGATTCAGGAGGTTTAAAATACGGTTTCTGCCGTCATAGGAGGGAGAAACACATGGAACAGCCAGGTGCAGATGAGACAGTTGTGAAGAGTTAGGTGCCAGCCTGGGATGTCAGTGCCATAGGAGATCAGAGGTGAAAAGGGTCACTGGGCCCTGGGATGGTTAAGATGGGCTTCATAGGGCAGCTGCACATTCAGAGAATTTATGTAACATTTGGAGGAGAATTAACAAAACTGGGGATGAGGAGGCAGAAACTCCCTTTCAAAGGAAAGCAAAGTCATATGAAGGTATTAGTGATGTTATGTGTGCCTAAGACATATCTGCTTCTGTTAGAAGTTCAGATTAAGACAGACACTGGGCATTTCAGAGGCATTGTATGTTATTAAAGCTACACTAGTCCTCTTAGGGACAAATGGCGATATGTGCTATGGATAAATATAAAGCAAGATAGGGGTATAGGATGTGCTGGGATGGAGGCTAGTGACCAATTTTAAGTAGGATCATCAGAGATGATCTCATGGAGAAGGTAATTATTGAGGGTACATAAAGGGAATGAGGGAGCTACTTGAGAGGTGACCTGGAGAAAAAGCATTTGCAGTTAGAGGGATGAGCAAGTACAAAGGCCCTGGGGTGGGAGTGAGTCTAATGTTTAAGAAACAAAGAGGTTTTGTGTGGCTGGCACAAAGTGAGCAAGTGGGAGAATGTTAGGAGTTGTGGTCAGAGTGGTAATGATTCCAGTGTGTGTGGGCCTCATAGGCCAAGAAGGCCTTTTGGGTTTTTAACTCAGTGACATGAAGAAACATTTCAGGGTTTTGGTGGAGGAATGACACGATCCAACTTATTTTTTAAATTATCATTCCAGAAGCTTTAAAGGAGGGCAGAAAAGGGCTAGGAGTCTGCTGTAATTACTCAGACAAGAGCTAATGGTGACTTTGATTTGGGTAGGAACATTGGAGGTGGTGAGAAATGCTCAGATTCTGGTGTGTTCTGGAGCTCGAGCCAACAAGAGTTGCATGCAGACGGATGAGATGTTAAGTAGGGGAGAAGAGGAGTTGATGTTGCCACTGAGGTTCTTGGCTACCACAAATGGGCCTTGGTTGGTCCCAGAAAATCTTATTCTGAGTTCTCAGAACCATTGCCTAAGTCTGGCCTAAATGCACCAAACATGTCTTCAGAGAATGGAGTGGATTACATTAGAGTTTGTCAGATGTTTCATTCTCCCCCGTCATATTCCCTCTTTTGGGGCATTAACTTGGGCATGTTAACATACTCCTACTGTTTAAATATGTATATATTAATTCAACTATAAAATTAAAGCATTTTCTGAGGATTTTTAAACCTTTTACAATGCTAAATTCTTTTCTACTGTATTTAGCCTACTAAAACACTTTTCCGATTCTTTCTGATGCCAGGTACGTTCCATGGTGAGTGACTTTGCTGTTTTCCTCACTATCTTCACAATGGTGATTCTTGATTTTTTGATTGGAGTCCCATCACCAAAGCTTCAAGTCCCCAGTGTGTTCAAGGTAAGCAGGTCTCAGGATGCTTGGTGCCCTCCTGTAGTTGCGTAGACTCTGGTCCTGGTTAATTTCAAAGGTCTTCCATATTTCTCACCGTGAGTCTGCAGTCCTCTGGATCTGAACCTTGCTCCTCATGCCTTACCTTTCAGAGAAGCAGACCCTCAGGCTTGGCCGAGTCAAAGTCAGAAAAGTCAGAGAACAGAAAACCTAAGGTTGTTTAATGAATGTATTCTTTAACAAGTAAAAGTTTTACTTATTAAAGTAAAAATATCACTTATTATTATTGATGCCCCTTATCTGTTCTTAATATGTTAAGATTTAAAACAATGGGATGTGCACATTTATTAAAGTAAATACCAGATACCGTGGAAATGTGGGTTGCTCGGATAAGTCTGGTTTATAGCACTTGCACTGAGCCTTAGCTGCCTTAAGGGCCCTGGGAAAGAGGGCAGAGCTAAGTGCAGGGCTGGGCCCCACCCCTCAGGGACCGTACCATGGAGGAGACAGGCTGGGTAAGGGGCCTCATCCAGAGTCTAAAGCTCCTGCTGGAGGAATTGTGATGTCTCTTCAACCCTATTTCACTATTTGTATAACACCTATAGTATTTTCCCAAAACCTATACAAAAAGTAAAGCAAATGATCAATACATGGGGATTCCAAATCTATTTCAGTTTGGGGACATGAGCTGAGTAAACAGAGAAGATGGAAAAGCTGATCCACAAATCCCTGCAGAGTGTGGGGGAGAGAAAACCCAGGTCTATGCAGTGCCTTGAGAAGAATCATCAAATGAAAGGATGGGAGAGGCTGGGGAGAAGGAAGGAGGGATGAAGGCGGTCCTTGACTTGTAAATGCCCCTAACACAGTCAGTCTTTGTCTTCCCTTTCTCTCTCTTTCTCCCTAAAGGAGCCCTGGTTAAAAATATCTTTTTCCATATTGCCTGCAAATTTAAAATTTTTATTTTGTTAAATTTGCTGAAATGCTACAAGTTAGAAACTTATGGATTAAAAAACACCCTCTTTAAAAATATAATACCTCTGAGAATGTCATTCTTACCTTTGTGTGAATGAGCGCAATCAGCTTTCTCTCTAATGCCTAGTTGAGGTCAACCCTGCAGGAGGAATGAATTTGTGTAAAAATAAGTAATTTGGGAACATTAAGCAATCCTTGGCAAGGTTCCCTGATGGGTAGGCTTAAGATAGTCAGAAGGCACTGAATTTCTGGGACATCTGGGAAGAAGGCCTCTGGGAGGTAGGAGAGAGATGAGAAAGGAAAATGGAAGAACATCAAAGAAAATGTTGCTCCTTGTCAGGCCTCACTTTCAGAAAGCAGAGAAGACTTTTCTTCTTTCTTCCCTTCCCTATTAAATACCACAGGGCCCGCAGTCTGAAGACTAGCACTATTAATAATGGGTTAATGTCAGTCAGGGTTTAATAAATTTTTATGTTGGTATCAGAATATAACTATCATTTAGAACATTGTTACTAAGGAAACACAGATCCCGTAAACTTTTAGAACCTAATCGTTTCACATCTTGGGGACTTGGTGGTGGTATTGAAGAATTTAAGTCCTAGAGTCACGACCAATATGGAACCAAATACTTTGGATATAACAGTCTTTGCCTTGTTCATTGTATTTGGGTTAATTCTGAGCCCGTTTGTACCCCTGGCATCTTATCCTCTGTCACTACTTGCCAAACAAGGTGAACTTTTCTTCCCCAGAATACCTGGGGGGTTTGAGGATCTAAGAGAGTTTAGGGATATCATGACCAGCCAAATAAAATGTGTAAACCACGTTCTTACAGGGGCACTGTGGGAAGTCCCCACGTTCAGCAGTCGTGAGCTCCTCTCTCAATTCTGGTACATGGGCCCTGTTTGACTGGTCATGGGAGAAGGCCCCTGAATCGGTCCAGTCTAAGCCCGTGAGATTCCACACAACTGGCTCTGCGTCGCCTTTATTTGTGATGTACAGTACATGGCTTCCGGAGGAGCAGTGACCATAGTTAGTTTTATTTATATTTGTCTTTGGAAGTCATTAGATTCTTTTTTGACAACAAATTTTGTTAATTAGCTATATTTTATTTGGGCCAATGTTGAGATAAAGTTTCTTTCTCTGTACACAAGTTTAGAGGGTAGAGGAAGGAAATGAAGGATTAATGAATATTCCACAGGAAGTTGATCATTGAGGATTGACTCTTCAAAGGGGATTTGGAACAAGGCCACAGATTTTCTAAGGACTTGTATTTCATAGTTTTTTTTTTAAAAAAGGTTTCTCATTCAAGAGTAAAAAGAAATGTGGATGCTGTGATTCAGTTTCACCTGTTTTGCCCTAATGACTATACTTAACTTAAAATGAAAGATAAAACTTCGCTTTCTTCCCTTTAGCCAACAAGGGATGACCGAGGGTGGATTATTAGTCCCATTGGCCCCAACCCCTGGTGGACTGTGATAGCTGCACTTATCCCAGCTCTCCTCTGCACTATCTTAATATTCATGGACCAGCAGATCACAGCTGTCATCATTAACAGGAAGGAACACAAGCTAAAGGTAACAAGAAGTTCTGACCTGGAAGAGCTAATGCCAGCTTGTTAACGTTTTTTTATTTTGGGGTAAGTTCATTTAGACTAGGAACTATAGAACCTGGATAAAAGCAGTCATGGAAGGAGCTCATAATGGGTTTCCGGGGCTTTCCAGTCCCTCCATTAACGACACAGATTGGTTTGGAGATGAAACTAGAATAGAGCGTCATGGTATGGTGTGAAATGGAGCTCAGACTCCATTACTCTCCTCGGGCCTGTGGGGAGGGTGGGTGGGCAGAGGCCCTCATGGTGCCTGTGGGGTCACATGCTCTGAGGCAGGTTTATCTTCCTGAGGTTCAGGTCAGGGCATGGGCTGCTGTCTCCAAGAAGCAGGTACTCTCCCACTGGTGTCTTATTACTAGTGTTTCCAGACTGGACCTTGAGCCCAAGGATCCTAGGGAGGTGGGCTTGGTTCCAGTACATTATTAGTGATCAGCTTTATGCCTTCATCTCTGCTCTTTCCATACATACTTGGCAGTATATGTATTTGGCAAGGATCTGGGGGTGTTTGTAGGAACTCATTTCTCTTCAACTCCTGTAATGTCTACCATCTAGAATGGTCAAGATATATCTTGGTCTCTGGTTACTCTGCCAAGAAAAGATGAATCTTTTAATGTGTGAGACTCAGGATTAGGTCTGGGGCACTTGAATAAAAAGTAGATACTGGCATGTATAGGATAAGGTAAGGTTTCTCTTTTTCTTCTCTGTTCCCTCCAAACCAGGAGGGGCTGGAAGACTGGCCTGGGGTCCCTGGACCCTTTCCTCCTTACCCCTTCCTGCCTTGGGCCTGACCCACTGATGGTGACAGAGACCCTGTTTTCCCACAGAAAGGCTGTGGCTACCACCTGGACCTGCTGACGGTGGCCGTCATGCTGGGGGTCTGCTCCGTCATGGGCCTGCCGTGGTTTGTGGCTGCTACTGTGCTGTCCATCACCCATGTGAACAGCCTCAGACTGGAATCGGAGTGCTCCGCTCCCGGAGAACAGCCCAAGTTCTTGGGCATCCGAGAACAGAGGGTGACAGGCCTCATGATCTTTGTACTGATGGGCTGCTCAGTCTTCATGACGGCTATATTAAAGGTAATTATTCATTCACCTGATTTGTACTAGGAATTGTGTTGGGTGCTGGGAATACAGTGGTATGCCAAATAGATACACATATAAATACCTGCCCTGAAAGAGCATGTTCTAGTGGGATAAAAAGGATAAGATGTAGCTGAGAAAGCTAGTTAAGAAAACAAACATGGTAATTACAGAATATGTTAAGTGATTAAAGGAAACACAGTGTTCTGTGGTGCCACAGAGAACTAAAGGGGTGCTGTTAGGGTGGTCAGAGAAGGCCCCTCTCAGGAGATGGTGTTTAGGATGAGATGGACTCAGCCATCCCGTGGTTGGTGGGAGATGACAGGGGGGAAGGGAGAAAAGCAGTTTTCAGGCCCTGAGGTGGGAAAGAGTGGTACGTGTTCTAGGAAGTATCAGGGCCAGGGGGGCTCAAGGGTGTTGGGTCAAGGCAAGAGCACTGTGAGACGAGATTGAAGCATGGGGGGCGCAGATCATGCAGGGCCTTGGCTGACGTCTAGAGAATGAGTTTTTAGGGTTGGGGAGAAGTAAAAGCAGAGAAACCCATGAGGCTATTACAGGTGAGAGAGAATGGTGGCTTGGATAAGGAAGGTGGTAACAGGGACAGATAAAAGGCGTGGCCTCTGTGTATCACTGGGTAGAGGAGGAGACAGCAACAGAAATTCAGAAGGAGCTGCCAGAGAGGTAGGAGGGGAACCAGGAGGGGTGGTGTCAGGGAAGCCAAGCGAGGGGAATGTTTTAAGAAGGAGGGAATGGTGAGAAACTGAAAGATAAAGGCTGAACCAAGGCCACTGAATTTGGCAACCTGGAGGCCTAAGGTGATGACAAGAGCAGATTCAGTGAAACAATAGGGCAGAAGCTGAATTATAGGGAACTGAAGAATAAATAGGAGGTGAGGAAGTAAAGAGAGTGTGGGCAGACAGCTCTGCCAAGAGGTTTTTCTGTGAAGTAGATTAGAAAAATGGGCGGTGGCTAGTGTGAGATGTGGAGTTAAAAGAGGATGTTTGGAAAGATGGAACCTACCTTGAACATGAGAAAAAGTATTTATTTTTGTGGGTGTAAGGCCTGCATCTGGGAAAAATGGGACGGAAAGGAAAGCTCTGTGGCCACATCACTGGCCCCGGCCGTTCTGGAGCAGACTGACGTACTTCCTTGCCTCCTTCCCCTCTTGCTGATGAATCTTCAACCACCCCAGCCTGCACTGCAAATGCTATTTAAGGGTGAGAACTGAGAAGAATGGGAAAGGGTTCTGAACATTCTTTCTCTCCACTCTGTCTGGCCTCCTCTCTTCAATGCCACCTACCTCCTTCCACTCGCTGTCCCCAGCCCTCCCCCCCCACCTCTGGTAGGTGCCATCTGGAGGAGCCCAAAGTTTGCTGCTCCTGCGGGAATGTAACCACAAGAGTGTGGTGGGGGGCATCGCCCGGCCTTCCTGTAACCGACTCAGGAGGAGTCTTTTGGGAAGCCATTCAGTAGCCCTGCCAACAATGTCAGCACCCAGCTGAGTTGCCTTCTTGCTCTGGGGCTATGACATCATAAACTCCACTGGGGGTTTTCTGGCTCTTGGAGGACTTATGTTTGGGGATGTTCTTTAGCCCCAGAACAAAAGCATGCTGAGTTTAGTCTTCAGCTGTGAGACTTTCCTTGCCTTGCTTCTACAGGCCTAATTTCCCTGCCTCATAGAGTTGCTCTGAAGATGACCTAGATTGATAGATGTGATGTGGCAGGTGCATGTGTATATTCGTGTGATATAATAATGTTGGTATTTCCCCCCATATCATTCTCTCTCTGATAAGATACCTCCCTACTCCTGCCCTCAAGTCTCTGGTTAGTAAAAAAAAGACTTTTTTAGTTCATGTTAAAATACACCAAATCTCTGAGGAAATGATAGTGTGATTACAAAAGACTTTGTGTGTTACACAAAAGGAGATGATTGTGTGGCACAAAAGGTATCAGTTCTGTGTAAGAGGGATGTGTGTGTGTGTGTGTGTGTGTGTGTGTGTGTGTGTGTGTGCATGTTGCCTGCATGTCTGCCCATCCCCAGGGGGAGGAAAAGCCAGAGAAGGATAGGAAGTGAGGCCTGTGGCTTAACCGGGACCAGATTACACTCACGTGTAATCATTTCATTTCAGAACAAAATTATTTTTATCATTCTCAGCTTCTGTGTTAGCTCCTACTTCCAAATCATACAAAGGCAGCAGAAACTAATGCAACATTTTTACAATGATTTTGTGACTTTGAGATTAAAAATTTTATATAGTCTTTTGATACCGAATTTAATTCCTGGTCTCTCTGCCCTTTGTCTTCAGTTTATCCCGATGCCAGTGCTCTATGGAGTTTTCCTCTACATGGGAGTTTCTTCACTACAGGGAATTCAGGTATTGCATGGTTCAGCCCAGACAAAGTCTTCTCACTATAAGCTCACCAGCCCTGACTAGGGAGGGACAGCTTCCAAGGGAAGCACAAACCAGGTCTTGAGAAGCAATTTCCTAATCTTGCTGGTTAGACATTTGGACATTGGGCAAAATATAATCATGTTGGCACGAGAGCACAGAGACTTATGGGGGGGCTGGCTCGATGTCATGTTTGTAGTCATTTGCTAATTATCAATTATTAGGCATATGCTAAACACTAGGTGCTTTGTCAGATGCTGGTAAACTTAGATCTGAAAGGTTGGTCAAGAACCGAACCAGCTTCCACACGTGGACAGTGCTATTAGTGCCAGCCCAGAGTGCGCGCGAGAGTTTAACTGGGGGTACATTGGTGAAGAAATTGGGGAGTGGTGGAAGCTGCTCCAGGCGAGCCAGTTATTACTTCCTGCCATACTCTGCCTTTTCCCACCTAGCAACTCATTCCTCTTGAGTCCTTTGAACAGAGAAAATCAGGAGCTTGTCCCTTGGGTGCCCGGGTGATGACTTAGCTGCTGCTGCTTTTGGTGGCTGCCTCCTCTTTGGTCGTATGCAACGTCCAGTGGTAATTCTTATACATGGAGTTCTAGTGTGACCTTGGGCAGGTCATTTAGTCTCTGTTTTCCTTTTTATATATAAGGAAGGTCATATTTTTTATATCTGGAATGTTATGTTTTTATTTTATCTTTTTACTATAAATAATCAATGAAAAGCTCCAAACTCCTCAAAGATCAAGTAAGAGATTTGGTTTTGATAATAAACAAAAGATGCAGTTGGTTTATTTTGTTTTCAACACTCCCCGAGGAAGATCTCTCTCAGAAACCACCATGTGGGATAGGAGAAAGAATTTGAACATAGAATTAGAAAAGACGAATTCAAATTTTGGCTGTCACTTACCAACCTTGGCCAAATAACCTGTTCTCTCTATCTCAGTTTCCATTTCTGTCCAGTGGAAATGGTATTACCTGCCTTTCAGAGCAGGTCACGTAAGCAACATGCATGGGTCTAACAAGGCTTCTGACCCAGAGAAAACTCCTGAAAACAATGCCAGTTTCCTCCTTTCAGTTCTTTGATCGTCTAAAGCTCTTCGGGATGCCCGCAAAGCACCAGCCAGATTTCATCTACCTTCGGCATGTGCCGCTGCGCAAAGTGCACCTCTTTACCCTCATCCAGCTGACCTGCCTTGTCCTGCTGTGGGTCATCAAGGCATCTCCAGCTGCCATTGTCTTTCCGATGATGGTGAGTTTTTTTGTTTCCTTTTGTTTTTTTTGCTATTATTAATATACAATTACATAAGCAACATTATGGTTACTAGACTCCCCCTATTATCAAGTCCCCAACATATACCCCATTGCAGTCACTGTCCATCAGCATAGAAGGATGTTATAGAATCACTACTTGTCTTCTCTGTTATACTGCCTTCCCTGTATCCCCCCACCCCACCCCAACCCCACCCCCGTGACATTGTGTGCTAATCGTAATGCCCCTTTTTCCCCCTTATCCCTCCCTTCCCACCCATCTTCGCCAGTCCCTTTCCCTTTGGTAACTGTTAGTCCATTCTTGGGTTCTGTGAGTCTGCTGCTGTTTTGTTCCTTCAGTTTTTTCTTTGTTCTTATACTCCACATATGAGTGAAATCATTTGGTACTTGTCTTTCTCCGCCTGGCTTATTTCACTGAGCATAATACCCTCTAGCTCCATCCATGTTGTTGCAAATGGTAGGATTTGTTTTCTTCTTATGGCTGAATAATATTCCACTGTGTATATGTACCACATCTTCTTAATCCATTCATCTACGGATGGACACTTAGGTTGCTTCCATTTCTTGGCTATTGTAAATAGTGCTGTGATAAACATAGGGGTGCATCTGTCTTTTTGAAACTGGGCTGCTGCATTCTTAGGGTAAATTCCTAGGAGTGGGATTCCTGGGTCAAATGGTATTTCCATTTTGAGTTTTTTGAGGAACCTCCATACTGCTTTCCACAATGGTTGTACTAATTTACATTCCCAGATGGTGAGTTTTTAAAAAGTATTACTTGCTTTTAAAATAAAATATATCTAACATAAAATTTACCATTGTTAGGTGTACAGTTCAGTGGCCATAGTACATTCACATTGTTGTGCAACAATCCATTTCCAGAACTTTTTCATGTAATGCGTACATGCAAAACTGTATGCATCAAATAATAGCCCCCTCCTCCCTCCTACTAGGTTATGGCAACCACCATTCTACTTTCTGTCTCTGAATCTGACTACTCCAGTTATCTCATATAAGCACAGTCATATAGTACTTGTCCTTTTGTGTCTGGCTTATTTCATAGCATAATGTCTGCAAGGTTCATCTAAGTTGTAGCATGTGTCAGAATTTTCATTCTTTTTAAAGGATTAATAATATTCCACTGTGTGTGTGTGTATTATATATATATATATATACGTACCACATTCTGTCTGTTCATTTGTCAGTAGACGCTTGGATTTTTCCTTTTGGCTATTGTGAATACTACTGCTATAAACATGAATTGCACAAATATTTGAGTTCCATATTTCAAGCCTTTTGGGTATATACTCAGAAGTAGGATTGCTGTATCTTATGGTTGAACTATTTTTAATTTTTTGAGGGACCCCCATACTATTCTTTATAGTGGCAGTGTACAAGGTTCCAATTTCTCCACATCTTTGCCAACACACATTTTCTGGGTTTTGTTTTGTTTTTGGATAATAGTTTGATTTACATTTTCCCTAATGACTGTGAGCACCTTTTCATATGCTTGTGGCTATTTGTATATCTTCTTTGGAGAAATGTCTGTTCAAGTCTTTTGCCCATTTTTTAATTTTTTTGTTGGTGAGTTTTAGGAGTACATTCTGGATATTAATCCCTTATTGATAGTGAGTTTTTGTGGGGCTTTTTTGGTTCATCTTTGCAGGAGCAGCATTACTATTGGGACCTTGAGATGTGAGTCCTTGTGTGTAGCAGTTTGCCATGTTTATTTCTAAGGCTACCTTTCCTTTTCTCTCTCTCTCTCTTTGTGTGAATCTGACATGGAGAGGATTCTTTATGTTTGCAATAATTTGCATATTACTTCACAGCAGTGTAGTTCCAACTCAGAATTGATTGCAATCAGAAGTGTCTAAAGTGGTACAAATGCAGTTCTAAGCCACTAAGAGAGAAGAAGTTGGTGTAGTACTGATAAGTATCTGGACAGCCTTACCTCCTTTCTAGCTGAAGCCAGGGCTTTGGAAGGGGGACTAAGGGAGCTGAGCTGTGTGAGATGCAGTAGGTGCCAGGCTGCTTCCTACAACTAGGGTGGTGATGAGATTCTTGCCGCCCGACCACCTCACTGTCTCCTATTCTGCTCTTGATGCCTTCCTCTCTCTCTCACTCTGTCGTGAGGGTGCTGAGGATTCAGTGGGCTGCTGGAAAGAAAAGGCGGTGAGGGTAACGTTTTGTACTTGTTTAGGTACCTTTGAACTCTCTTCCTGGGAGAATATTCAAGGGGAGGCAACTGGGGCAGGAGTCTTTTTCCCTCGTCCCCTGGGTATGTACCTTCCTGATGGTCTCGCAGTTTTGTCAGAACACATATAGAGCTCTGCATTTGGGTGTTATGTTCAAGGGTTGAGTGTTTGGTTAAAGAAATAGAAAATTCCTGACAACTCCTGGAAGGGATACTATCAATTTTGGATTTATTGGGAAAAATAGTCATTGAAATTAGGGAGAAATGTGGTTGAATTTAATAAGCCTGATTTACCTTGTTTCAGATTTAGCTGGTGAGCACCAGTCAATCCAGGTAGGTTATTCTGGGTTATTGGTAAAATGGCCTTTATGGCAAAAAAGTGGAACAGAAGTTGAGACACCCTGACCTGTTTCTATTGAGGAAATTAGCTGTCAGATTTTAGGCCAGTCACTTTCTCTCCCTGGGCCTCAGTTTCTCACTTATAAATGAGTGTTAGGCCAGTTAGGACTTTGCAGTGAAATATATAAACAAAAGATTGGAGGGAATCCAGACGGCTCTTCAAGATCCCCTCCCCCCACGGTGAGGCCTGCTTGGGCTGGACATGGCTGGCTCCAACATAGCTGCTCCATGCAGAGGCCCTCCACCACCGTCAGCCCAGTAGCCTACCCTGCCAGCCCCAAGCAGGAACGCAGCTCTTAGGGACATCTGCAGACGAAGGGCTTCTCTTTTCAATGAGGGAACTACATTGGTTGCTTCCTAAGTTGTAGGGTTGCTATGATAATAGTTAAATAAAATATTTCTGAATAACATTTCCTTGTATATATGTTACCTTTTCTTTTTCCATTCATCTATTGGTGAATTGTATAGAAAACACTTAGTATGTGGTACAAAGAGGGCACTCAATGAAAGGCAGCTGCTATTATGATTATTATGAGTTTGCTTGAAATATCCTAGTTGGCTATGGAAATAAGACTTTGCTTTTAACTCCAAAAAGGAGATGAGCCCCTTTAATTCACTTTCTTTATCTTTCTTCAGGTTTTAGCCTTGGTCTTCGTCAGGAAAGTCATGGATCTCTGTTTCTCCAAGCGAGAGCTGAGCTGGTTAGATGATCTCATGCCTGAAAGCAAAAAGAAGAAGTTGGATGACGCCAAAAAGAAGGCCAAGGAGGAAGAGGTCATCTGGCTCTTACGTCAGCTGTACTTTAGGGCAGCCTGAAATTACGGGGCACAGCGAGGGCCAGTGAAACGCCAGCATGTCTGGAATCCCAAGGGTTGTATTTAGGATCTGGGAAGAATATTCCAAAGATGTTCTCAGCAAGAATGAATGAAGGATTCTTATCCCTGTCTGTAGACTTGATAACCAGTTGTTTTTTCCTTTGTTTGTCTACAGTTTACTCACCAGGTTCACATTAGAATATGAACATAGAATCTGCTCTAATTATCAGATCTAATGGTTCATGTTCTCCCAAAAGGTCTAATTTGAGAAGTGGGCAAAGCCTATTGTTTTCTGAAAGTATTTGTTATGTCCCTAATTGCAGATGGTGTTGTGGTTGGCACCATGCGAAGACAAGTTGCATAGGACTTTCTGTCCTCCCTCATTTCCCTCAGCACTTGGCATCTGCCATCCACACAATGGACCCTCAGTCAGTGGCCTAACTGTGCAAAGAATGGATATGTAGCAAAACGAAAATACCAGACCAAGAAATGAATGAGCCAGAAAATGTTTCCAGATATAGTTAGTGCCTGAAATAGTGTCCTTTGAAATATATTTTAAAAGACATTTCTTCTAATATCTTGAGTTTTAAAGATTTTTTTGCTTTATTGAGATATAATTGACATATAACATTACATAAATTTAAGGTATATAACAAAATGATATATATGTGTGTGTGTGTATATATATATATATATATATATAGAGAGAGAGAGAGAGAGCACCAGATGATGACCACAATAGGGTTACTTAACGCATCCATCACCTCACATAGTCACAGTGTTTGTGTGTGTGCGTGTGTTTGTGTGTTGAGAGCTTTTAAAATCTATCCTCTTAGCAACTTTCAAATATGCTATACAGTCTTCTTAACTATAGTCACCATACTGTACGTTACATCCCCAGAACTTACTCATCTTCAACTAAAGTTTGTACCTTCACCTTACCCATTTCCCGCAGCCTTGGCAACCACCAATCTGTTCTCTGTTTCTATGACTTCAGTTTTTCAGATTCCACATATAAGTAAGATCATACAGTACTTGTCTTTCTCTGACTATTTCACTTAGCATAATGCCCTCAAGTTTCATTCATGCAAATGACAGGATTTCCTTCTTTTTAATGGCTGAATAATATTTCATTGAATATATATTAGCTTTTCTTTATCCATTCATCTATTAATGGACCCTTAGGTTGTCCCCTGTATTGGCTGTTGTGAATAACGCTGCAGTGAGCATGAGGCTGCATATCTCTCTTTGAGATACTGATTTCATTTCCTTTGAATGTATAGTCAGAAGTGGCATTGCTGGATCATATCGTAGTTCTATTTTTAATTTTTGAGGAACCTCTTACTGTTTTCCATTATAGCTGCACCAATCTACATTCCCACTAACAGTGCATGGGGGCTCCCTTTTGTCCACATCCTCACCACCACTTATCTCTTGTGTTTTTGATAAGAGCCATCCTAACAGGTGTGAGGTGATATCTCTTTGTGGTTTTGATCTGCATTTCCTTGGTGATTAGTGATGTTAAACACCTTTTCATGTATCTGTTGGCCATTTTCAAGTTTTCTTTGGAAAAATGTCTACTCAGGTCTTTGCCTATTTTAAAATTTGATTATTTGGGGTTTTTTGTTGTTGTTACTATTGAGATATATGTGTTCCTTATATATTTTGGATATTGACTCCTTATCAGATATGTGATCTACAAATATTTTCTACCATTGTAGGTTGCCCTTTCATTTTGTTGATCATTTCTTTGCTGTGCAGAAGCTTTTTAGTTTGATGGAGTCCCACTTATTTGTTTTTGCTTTTGTTGCTTGTGCTTTTGGTGTCATATCCACAAAATCATTGCCAAGAACAATGCCAAAGTGCTTTTCTCCTGTGTTTTCTTCTAAGAATTTTACTGTATCAGGTCTTAGGTGTGAGTCTTTAATTCATTTGGAGTTAATTTTTGTGAGTGGTGTAAATTAGAAGTTCAGTTTCATTCTTTTACATGCGAATATCCAGTTTCCCCAACTACACTTATTGAAGAGACTATCCTTTCTCCATTGAGTATTCTTGGCTCCCTTGTCAATTTTGTTCCATTAGTCTGTGTATCTGTTTTGAATTACTAATTAAGCTTTCAAAATTATAAACCCAAAAGCAGTGGAAAAAAACTTTAAAGAGAAGACTGATAGAATTCACTATATAAAATGTGAAGCTTTCAGATATCCCAAAACTCTAATAACAAAATTTTTTAATTGTGTATATATGTGTGTGTGTGTGTGTGTGTGTATAATTATAGGTAGTGATATGTTTTAAGAAAATAAAGGGGTGAGGGAGTTACTTTATATAGGGTGATTAGGGATGACTCCTCTAAGGTGACACCTCAACAGAAACCTGAATAAAATGAGGGGCAAGTCATGAGAACTAGAAGTAGGAACATTCCAGGCCAGGGGAATCGCAAATGCAAAGGTCTTGAAGCAGAAACAATCTTGAGGGACATCAGGAAAGCCAGTGAGGCTGGAAGGGAGAGGGAGGGAGCCGGCACAGGCAAGAGGTGTGCTGGCTTAGTCTAAGGGACACATGGTGAAAGTGGCTGGGTCAGGGAACTAATTCTGAAGATAGGAGCCAACAGGGTTTGTTAATGTATAGTGAACATGGATGAAAAAGGAATCAAGGATGAGACTTAGATTTTTGGAATGAACAATTGAATGAATGGTTGTGCTGTTTATTAAGATGGGGAACTCCTAGGAAAAGCAAGTTTGAAAGGAGAAAGAAGGAGTATCATTTGATACTTGTCTTTTTCGGCCTGGCTTATTTCACTGAGCATAATACCCTCTAGCTCCATCCATGTTGTTGCAAATGGTAGGATTTGTTTTCTTCTTATGGCTGAGTAGTATTCCATTGTGTATATGTACCACATCTTCTTAATCCATTCATCTACTGATGGACACTTAGGTTGCTTCCATTTCTTGACTATTGTAAATAGTGCTGTGATAAACATAGGGGTGCATCTGTCTTTTTCAAACTGGGCTGCTGCATTCTTAGGGTAAATTCCTAGGAGTGGGATTCCTGGGTCATATGGTATTTCTATTTTGAGTTTTTTGAGGAACCTCCATACTGCTTTCCACAATGGTTGAACTAATTTGCATTCCCACCAGCAGTGTAGGAGGGTTCCCCTTTCTCCACATCCTCGCCAACATTTGTTGTTATTTGTGTTTTGGATGTTGGCCATCCTCAACTGGTGTGAGGTGATATCTCATTGTGGTTTTAATTTGCATTTCTCTGATGATTAGCGATGTGGAGCATCTTTTCATGTGCCTGTTGGCCATCTGAATTTCTTCTTTGCAGAAGTGTCTATTCATGTCCTCTGCCCATTTCTTAATTGGATTATTTGCTTTTTGTTTGTTAAGGTGTGTGAGTTCTTTATGTATTTTGGATGTCAACCCCTTATCAGATACGTCATTTATGAATATATTCTCCCATACTGTAGGATGTCTTTTTGTTCTACTGATAATGTCCTTTGCTGTACAGAAGCTTTTCAACTTGATATAGTCCCATTTGTTCATTTTTGCTTTTGTTTCCCTTGCCCGGGGGGATATGTTCATGAAGAAGTCACTCATGTTTATGTCCAAGAGATTTTTGCCTATGTTTTTTTCTAAGAGTTTTATGGTTTCATGATTTACATTCAGGTCTTTGATCCACCTTGAGTTTACCTTTGTGTATGGGGTTAGACAGTAGTCCAGTTTCATTCTCATACATGTAGCTGTCCAGTTTTTCCAACACCAGCTGCTGAAGAGGCTGTCATCTCCCCATTGTATATCCAGGGCTCCTTTATCAAATATTAATTGACTGTAGGTGTTTGGGTTAATGTTTGGATTTTCTATTCTGTTCCACTGGTCTGTGGGTCTGTTTTTGTGCCAGTACCAAATTGTCTTGATTACTGTGGCTTTGTAGTAGAGCTTGAAGTCAGGGAGCGTAATTCCCCCTGTTTGATTCCTCCTTCTCAGGATTGTTTTGGCTATTCGGGGTCTTTTCTGGTTCCATATGAATTTTAGAATTATTTGTTCCAGTTCATTGAAGAAAGCTGTTGGTAGTTTGATAGGGATTGCGTTGAATCTGTAGATTGCTTTAGGTAGTATTGCCATTTTGACAATATTTATTCTTCCTAGCCAAGAGCATGGGATGCATTTCCATTTGTTAGTGTCTTCCTTAATTTCTCCTAGGAGTGTCTTGTAGTTTTCAGAGTACAGGTCTTTCACTTCCTTCGTTAGGTTTATTCCTAGGTATTTTATTCTTTTAGGTGCAATTGTGAATGGAATTGTTTTTCTGATTTCTCTTTCTGTTAGCTCATCATTAGTGTATAGGAAAGCAACAGATTTCTGTGTGTTAATTTTATATCCTGCAACTTTGCTGAATTCAGATATTAGTTCTAGTAGTTTTGGAGTGGAGTCTTTAGGGTTTTTTATGTACAGTATCATATCATCTGCAAATAGTGATAATGGGATTATTTTTTAAGAAAATATTTTATGCAAGATTTCAAACATATAAAAATGTAGAAAGAATAGTCAAATTCATATTTCCCCAATTGCCTTATTATTTTTTTTAACAGTCTGTTTGAATTAGGATCCAGATAAGGTCCATATATTGCAATTGGTTGATATGTTTCTCAAATCTATTATGTTTTTTCTTTTTGTTGAAGAAAGTGGGTCTTGACCATTTAGATTTTACTAGATGTGTCCTTTGGTGTCATTTAACATGTTTTTCTGTCCCCTGTATTTCCAGTAAACTGGTTGTTGGATCTAGAAGCTTACTCAGATTCAAGTTACTTTTTTAAAAACATTCTGTTCCATAGGTACAAGTATCTGGCTGTCTCTCTTTTTGTGATAAGTTATATCTATGAGAGAACACAGTTACACTCTTTTGTAATAAATGTGAGAGAAAATTAGGTAGAAATTGTGGTGATGGAAAAATGGGCTGGTGTAGACCTATGATTTTAGTTGGTCCAAGATATAATAACATCTTCTTTTCTTCCAGGAGGCTGAGAAAATGTTAGACATGGAGGGAGACAAGTTCCCCTTAGAGAGCAGGAAGTTACTAAGTAGTCCTGGAAAGAACAACAGCTTCAGGTAAAACTCCCAAAACACCAAGGAGTTTACTGTGTTGGTTATTCTATAAACGTTCTGACTTTGTGTGGTGGTGGTGTCACAAAGGCCATTGCTGGTTTAACGGGCTAACATTCAGCCTCCCAGTTCCAACCTTTTTCAAAGATGAGAACACCTTTTCCTTTCATGGTTTACTGAGTACCTGCCATGCATCAGGCGCTATACCAGGTGCTGGGAATCAAGTAAGGGGGCCTGTGTACCGAGTGCCTTCTCCATGCCAGGGCTGTGCTAGAAGGTTTACTTACGTGCTCTCATTTAATCTGTACAACAACTCTCTGATATAAGCCTCGTTATCCACATTTGTACAGCGAGGAAACAGGCTTGTAGGGTTTTAGGCAGTTTGCCAAAGGTCACAGTGCTCTCAGTAAAACGTTTTAATCCAAATCCTAGTCTTTGTATCCCTCAAACCAGTGCTCCTGCTGCCTTTGTCTCCCGCCCTCCAAGCCTTCCAAAGATGAATGCGACATGGTCTGTTTCCAGAGAGTTCTCAGCCTGGTGGGCATGAAATTCCCACATGTGGGCAAGTCTTTGGGATGGGCAGAGACAGCCCCTTCCAGCTTGGCTCCTGGCATCTACAGTCCAAGGGGAAACTGAACTGGGATCCCCCAAATTCCTTAATTCTGTCAATGATCTTAGAACCTTTATCAAACCTATTGCTCACTAAGGTCATAGAAAACTAAATTGGACCGTTTGTGGCTTCGATCCTGGAATTTAGTTTCCACTGTGGAAAGGTACACACCAGCTGAAAGAAGCCCAGAGGTTGAGAGGGGACAGAAAAGGAAGAGAGATGGGATCTGGGTCATTTAGATCCTGGATAGTTTATTGCTGAATCATTGAATTGCTTATGGTCCATACTGAGGGGGAAATGAGGAATGTCTTTTATATTTTTATTTATTTTATTTTGACAAATGTAGTATATATATTTAAGACATACAATGTGATGTTTTGATACATGTATCCACTGTGAAATGGCTACTACAATTGATCACCTCCTATAGTTAGCATTCTTTTTTTTTTATTAAGGTGTCATTGTTATACACTCTTATGAAGGTTTCACAAGAAAAACAATGTGGTTATTACATTCACCCTTATTATGGAGTTCCCCCCATACCCCATTGCAGTCACTGTCCCATCAGTGTAGTAAGATGCCACAGAGTCCCTATTTGTCTTCTCTGAGCTACACTGTCTTCCCTGTGACCCCACACACACCATGTGCACTAATCATGATACTCCGCAATCCCCTTCTCCCTCCCTCCCCACCTGCCCTCCCACACCCCTCCCCTTTGGTAACCACTAGTTCCTTCTTAGAGTCTGTGAGTCTGCTGCTGTTTTGTTCCTTCAGTTTTGCTTCATTGTTATACTCCACAAATGAGGGAAATCATTTGATACTTGTCTTTCTCTGCCTGACTTAATTCACTGAGCATAATATCCTCCAGCTCCATCCATGTTGTTGCAAATGGTAGAATTTGTTTCTTTCTTATGGCTGAATAGTATTCCATTGTGTATATGTACCACCTCTTCTTTATCTATTCATCTACTGATGGACACTTAGGTCGCTTCCATATCTTGGCTATTGTAAATAGTGCTGCAATAAACATAAGGATGCATATGTCTTTCTGAATCTGAGAAGTTGTATTCTTTGGGTAGATTCCTAGGAGTGGAATTCCCACGTCAAATGGTATTTCTATTTTTAGTTTCTTGAGGAACCTCCATATTGCTTTCCACAATGGTTGAACTAGCAGTGTAGGAGGGTTCCCCTTTCTCTGCATCCTTGCCAGCATTTTTTGTCCCTAGTCTTTTCTATGTTGGCCATCCTAACTGGTGTGAGGTGATATCTCACTGTGGTTTTAATTTTCATTTACCTGATGGTTAGCGATGTGGAGCATCTTTTCATGTGCCTGTTGGCCATCTGAATTTCTTCTTTGGAGAAGTGTCTGTTCATATCCTCTGCCCATTTTTTAATCAGGTTATTTGCTTTTTGGGTGTTGAGGTATGTGAGTTCTTTATATATTTTGGGTGTTTAGTTACCATTCTTTTTATTTTTTGTGGTGCGAACACTTGAGATCTACTTAGCAGATTTCAAGTGTACAGTATTACTGCCTATGGTCAGCATGCTGTACACAGATTTTCAGAACTTACTCATCTTATAACTGAAAGTTTGTATCCTTTGATCAAGATCTTCCCTTCCCCAGCCCCAGCCTCTGGTAACCAACCACCATTTTACTGTCTTTTACTTTGAGTTTAACTTCTTTTTTAACTGATCCCAAAGAAATGAAATCTTTGGACCTCAGTAAACTTTCTACAAGTTGTTCTGGAATTAGCCATAGACTGAATTCTCTGATGGCAAAGTAGGAACAACTGTTCCTTCTCTCCCAGGATGCTGCCTCCTTTCTTGGCCTTTTAAAAGGAGACAGGCTGGCTTGTAGAAATCTTTATTGTTCTCTGAAGTTCTAGGAGAACAAGGCCTGGATTCAAAGCCTTTATTCTTCACGTACTGATGTTTGATCTTGCATGGTCACTTAGCCCTGGGAGCTTTGGTTTCTACCTTCAAAGTGAGGATATTAATAATTTCTGTTGTGGTAGTTGAGATAATATATTGTAAACTACAAATGTGGCATTTGGCCACATAAAGGAAAAAATGAATGAAGAGTGCTTAGCACCAGGCCTGGCACACAGCGAGCCCCCAGTAAGTGGTAGCCCCTGATGCCACCCTGCCGGCATCACAGCACTGCCGCCAGCATGCCAAGGGCCCCCCAGAGGAATGCAGAATTTTGGGGATGGGGCTGGCGGCCGCTGGGCACCTTGCCTCTCTATGTTGCCACCATTTGGTTCCTAGTGCTCCTGGGGCCCAGTAGCCGAGCTCCCTCAGACCTAATCTCTGCCCTTTTGGTGGGGGGATCATTAGAGACTGAGATATGTATTTTATTTGTATGTCAACATTTACTGTTCTAAGCATTGATTTCAGATGTGACCCCTCTGAGATTAATATTTCTGATGAGATGCCTAAAACCACGGTCTGGAAAGCTCTCAGTATGAATTCTGGAAATACAAAGGAAAAGAGGTAATGAGAACTGTAATTGATGATTTTTATTTATTTCTGGCTTTTAAAAATAGCAATCATGTTGAAAATACAATATATTTTAGTTGTAAAATTCTATCTGTTTAATAAATATCACCTCCAGGACTGCTGCTAACCACACAAGAAAGCCATCAGCCTAAGAAACATAAAAGTGTTTTCTAACTATTTGCACAGACATGCTATTTTAAGCTGTCCACGTACACAGGCCCAAAGTCTGCATGGAATTCTTTTGGGATGTGAATTTGCTTTTCCTATTTTGTCACCTTAATCCCCTTTCTAGTTTTCATTTCAAGATCTATAGAGCTTCTCTGGTTATTGTAACCACACAAACTGGAAAGTTGCTAAAATATTTAGAGAGTGTCAATAGATTGATATAGACTTTAACTTATCTAATTAGTTCCTTAATGAGAATTATTGCTAAGTAAAGGTTTTGAAATATTATATTGTAACTATTTTCTTATTCTGGAAACTAAATTGTGTGTATCATTTGCCAAGAGCATAGATCAACTTGAATCAGGTTAATGAAGAAAACAGAAGGACCTGAGGCATCTTTGCCTGCACTGAACCCAAATTACCTGAATAATTCAGTTCAAACACCATTTAGTTTAAGAAGTCAAATAACTGAAGGCAAAATCTTAGGTCTTATTAAAGGCAACTTTTCTAGTTAAAGGAAAAAAACAAAACAGAAAACCAGTAGGCCAGAAATTAGGAGACCTGGTCTAGCTATTAAGTCCATGCATAACCTGGCAAGCCACTGTGTCTGGCACTCAGTTTACTCAGCAGTAAAATGGGGATAATAATAACTAATTGTTTTACTCAGGAGACTGCTCTGAGGAGAAGCTGAAGTCCTTTGAAAAGTAACAACCACCAGTGGTGGTAGTGGTGGGTAATTTCTTCATCGAATGGGTTAAAATAAATCTGTGCTGAATGTGAGTAAAATACAGAATTTTGTTTCCTTCAGAGGAAAATCCAGGCAGCTGTCGAAAAGTATAACGCACCTAGTTATTTTTAGTTGAGAACTGGTCTACTTGTAAATGAACTTAAAATATAGGCAGATCCAAATTGTGGTGACATCTTCAAAGTATTGTGTTAAAAGCAGGAATGAATCATGTGTTCCCTTTTTGTCTAATTGTAACACTTTTATTCAGTCTCTTCAACTAAGTCTTTGCTGGGATGGAAGATTTGGGCCATGTGGTGCCTCAGGGAAGTTCTGGTTACAGAGGAGATGGTGAGTCTCTCAGAAAAGAAGCAAAGCCAGGTCCGGCCCCGTCCTTGGTCACGTCAAAGCCATGGCGAAGCATTCAGTTACTCGTAGCGCGCACTGGAAGGCATCCAGCTATTGCCGTCCCAGCAGCCAGTCACCAGATGTGACTGTGGAAGCAGAAGACCGCCTCCTATTGGTACTTCTCTTTCTCTTCAGAACTGCCACCATTGAAGATCCAGCTTCTCATTTTCCAGATACGTTCTCTGAATCTCTCTGCTGGCCTGCCAAGCCATATGGATCCATTCTGCCACTGAGGATTCCTTCAATAAGGTCCCTCTTCCTAAAGGATGGGCTTGGGGTGTAGGAGGAAAGCAGAGAGAGAAAGGCAGTCTCTCCAGTCCCAAGATGTCCGTGGGCTCCTAGGCAGCCCTGGGCCTTGGTTTGATTGCCCACTCTGGAGCGTGCTGATCAGACCCAGAGCCTGCCAGGAGGGTCCACTCCTAGGAGGGTCAGCTATCACGGGCACTGCCCAACCCCGCAGCCCCAAGATGCCCCTGAGCTGGCACGTTTTCATCACTCCCTAGCAGCAGTCTGCCTAAGTCAGTGAGAACCATGGATGATGAAAGGGCCAAGAGGGACATCGGGTTGTTTAGCTTAGGCAGGAAAAACCCCAGGGGGGAAATCAGTAATGGTAAGTGAGGATAGCAGCTTCTCTTGGTTTCACTGAGGACAGAGTAAGAGAATGAGCTTAACTTGATACTGAAGGAATTAGTTTAGGGAACCAGGAAGAACCTCCTAGCCTGAAGATCTGTTGTAATGTCTGCTTTCTAGATACCTGGGAAAGGTCTGATAATAGTGTTGGTGAGTAGAAAGGGAAATAAGGGTTTTATTGGCCATATTGTGGAAGCGTCCATGTCTTGCTGCCGTCTCTTGAGGACGCATTCTGATTCCATTACCGGAGAGGTCCAAGTGCTTACGAATGTCTCCTCAGCTGCCTTAGTAGCGACCCACCATCAATTCATTGGACCAAAACCACCTTCAGCCCTGCAGTTTCTTCCTCATCATAGATTTCTTTTGGTTGACAAATGTCTTAGCTCTCAGATGTAAAAAGCCACATTGGGAAGTGAATTCTAAATGGTGAGATTAATTTTGGTATTAGTTTAAAACTATATTTATAGTTTTTCTCTTCTCTCCTCTGTTGAAATGAACATGAAGGGTATGGGCTCCAGTGCAAATCTGCCTTCCCCTCCTTTGTGCACAGAACGTGACCAGCAAGCACGTTGCTACCCAGGGAATTCGATCATACTGGCTTTCCATCCTGGAAAATCTTTGTATAGTGGGACATCCCCCAGGGTGCTCTCCTACATAGGTGAAGAGCTGGCTACTTAGCTTTATTGAATTTTACATTCCTTAGACTCTTAAAATATATTAGTGTATTCTAGTCTTACTCTATGGACTTTTGATATTGAAGGAATCCTGCATTTCTTTAATATTTCTCTATCTCTTAGAGCCATAGTTATCTAATCCATAGATTGTTCTCAAAATAGTAAGCAGTTGGCACAGGATGGGCACAGACGCTCAGGACAGATGCCTGCTGTAAACAAGCAGTATGTGTGGTCGTACTGATGCCTACTGGCTGGGCATCCCACTGCTTCCAGATACTAAAGCGATATCCCTTTGAATTGTGGGTATTGTTCCTGGTTTGTCTGATTTCTACTCACAAGGCTATTTTAGGGACAGCCTTGGCTTCCTTTTATATGGTGCAGACAGGAACAAACATGCTTCTTTGAACTATATGAGCATTAAAACCTTTGTGAGCCAAAGCTTCACATTTTTCCATTTTAGGATAAATATAATAGTTGCACCCATTTTACCTGCCTACTTTAGAAAAACCAAGCAGCAACCTTCCACCGGGAAAAGCTTACTTGCTGACTTCCCCTGTCTCTCTCCGGCTGCTTTCGTCAGCTTGCCTCCTTTGTCATCTTCTCTGTTCCCTGAGAACCTCTCCCTTTTCCTCCTCCCCCTTGCCCCTCCCATCTTTTCCTGCCACCTCTGTGTGAGGAGGTTGGTGACTGCCCAGCCCGTTCCCCTAGCCTCCGCGTGGCTGTAAGGGACGTGACCAGGAGGAGGCCACCAGGCAACAAAACCAGGTGACAGTATCCCTCAGAAAAGTCTCCCTCCCAGGACACCGATGTCTTGTGACGCCTTGTGTGCGTCGGCCTCTGGAGAGCAGGGAGCCTGTGTCAAGTCTGTGCAGTGCCGTCCCAGGGCCACATGTGCTCCTTTGAACTCTTCCCAAGCCAGACCCTCCCAGATTAGTGCCCTTAGGAGTGTTGGCTCCTTTGGAAGCCTGCACCAATCACTTTACTGGATTTTTCTCAAACAATAGCCAGCCTCATTCTGCTACAACTCAGTGGTGGGAACCATTCCCCACTCGTACCCTCTCCTCTTCCCCAGCCCCCACCACTCACTCACCCGCAGTCCCGACTGCCTCCTCGCTCAGATCTGTGGCTGGTGACATGGTGGCAGACTCAAGCTGGGCAGTGTTTGGGGTAGGAAACTGGGGGCGGAGGTAAAGCAGCAGCAGTGTGTGTGTATGTGTGCACGTGTGTTTATCGATGAACGAGAGTGTATCCATAACACTTCGCTGCTGCTATTAGGCAGCCCAGTGTACCTAAGCTATGAGGAAATAAAAAAATATGATCATTCTCCCATTTATATGTTCCTGTCTCAGACTTCTCTGATAGAATAGCCTGAGGACAAATACAGGCACATTAATCTGTAGAAAAGGGTTTTTAAGCTCAACATTAAGAGGAAACTGACTTAGAGGTGGAAAACAGGGCACATAGTTAGGTGACTTCTGTGCCCAGGTTTGCTCGGGCCAGAAAAGTGGTCCACCTCTTAGGACAAGGGGAGATTTCAGGAGTAGTTTGAATGTCGGCAGGCCAGTGCTCCAAATGGGCTGGTAGTCTAGAGGTAGGAAGGGAGGGAGGCCGGGATTTAAGAAGGTGACGGTGAGCAGAATCTTGGTTCTGAGGGGAAGAACTGGCCTTGCTAAGTGGGTGGGTTACTTCCTGGCCCATGACTTTTACGGCAGAATCGTTCTAGAGGGACGGTGAGGACCAGCAGAAATATGCTGGGAAATTGCCAAATATGTTTGGTTGCATAAAATGCTGGCTAGCTCTTTGTGGTTGTGTGTGGTTTCAAAGTTCTGATGATCGGATGATCAGAAGGTCTTTACCACATATAGCTCCTATCCCCATCTCCTTATTCATATCAGTTTGCCTTTGCGATAGTGGGGTAGCGAAAACCTTGTATTTCCCAGTGACAGTGTGAATAGTTGCTAACTCTCTTTGTCTGGGATGTGACTTTTACATTAATCATAGATGTCTGATAAAAATCTGGTACGTGCTAAATCTCAGGCTTGGTTGGCATCTCAGGCTCTAACAACTGTGGCTTTCAAGATATCTCTGGTTGTAGAAATCTGGTTTCTGGTCATCTAAAAAAGACAGTTCCCAGTTTTACTTTAATTTCTACCTACTCAGCTCTCCAGACTTCCCTCTTAGTAGAGGAGTCAGCAAGTCTCCCTGCATCTTCTCTATCCATTTCAATGTTCATGTCTGAGTCTCCACATTTTCTTGAAAGCATAGGGGAATGCTTGACCCCAGGGCCCCTGGCTTTCCTTTGAACTAACATCAGAAATGCTATCAAGTATGTTCTCTCTACTACTTATCAGCTTCCCTAAATTTCTTTTGCAAGAGAGTTAGCACCTCCTCCCAGGACTTTGATGCAGTCTCCGCTAGTTTGCTTCTGCATTTTCCTCATACTTCTCAGGTTTCCAAGCCACCTCCTGGCAGGAGATTCAGGTACCCTGCCCTGAATGTTCTCAGCCGTCTTGATTTTCTTTTGGCTGTAGCTGCCCGGCCTCCCATAAGGTAGAAATCCTTCCTGAGCCCTGGCTGGCCAGAGGAGACATCATATAACTTCCATCCCCTTTACTGACTCAGCTTCTTCAAGTACCCTTTCCTCTCCTTTCTGCCTTTTTCTCAGTCTTTCAAATTCTTCTTGGAAGGAAGAAGTTCTTGGTCGGAGGTCCAAAAAATTACTCCCAGTTGGGGGTGGTGAGGGAGATGGGGGGTTT
Source organism: Phataginus tricuspis (assembly GCA_029783875.1). Classification (NCBI taxonomy): domain Eukaryota; kingdom Metazoa; phylum Chordata; class Mammalia; order Pholidota; family Manidae; genus Phataginus; species Phataginus tricuspis. The sequence continues at coordinate 3,811,432 of JAQQAC010003639.1, read as the reverse complement.
GGACAGTTCTAGGGTTTCCTCGAAAGGGGACTTTATTTTTACTTTCCTTATGTAGTGTAAAGGACTAAGGATTCTCAAGCCCCAGGCTCATCCATATTTCACTGTAAACTGAAAAAGACCTTCTAGAGCCAAATAGAAGCAGTTTTTCTACCAAATAAATCTCTTCTTTATGAATCTTGATACCCTTGTCTCTTGCATTAACTATAGAGAATGGGCAGTTGACTTCATTAACATTTCTTTACCGAAAGGAGGCTACTTTTCATAACCAAAAGAGGTGTGAAGTAACTATTACTGCTTGAAGCATGAAAAGAGGACAGGAGTGTTACATGAATCTGTTCAATGGGAAGACTCAGGAAGTGGAATGATTCATCCATAAGCATAATTCTTCTAGGAGATTCTGTGCTCAAAGGGAACGGGATGGTTTCTGATCCTTTTGAAAGAAAAGGAGTAGCATTTTTCTTAAACCTAACTCACTTTCAGCATTGGAGAATACAGAACCTTTTCTTCTTGCTGGTGGCATTAATATTTCCAGAGAGAGAGAGAGAGAGAGAGAGACCCCCCACGGCCCTTTACTGAGCCTACCAGGAGCCTGCAGAGGCTGGGCTTCTCTTAGCAGGTTTGCTCTTAGCAGGTTTGCAGTTGACTCTGACATGCAGGTTTTTCACACGTGCAATAATGCTGGAGACAGAAATACCCAACTGAATGTGCAATTACTCCTTTTGCAGAAGAGGCCAAAATCCTCCTCCCCCCTCCTTTCTCCCATATTCACTCCTCCAAGATGATGAGCCTCCCTCCCGTCTATCTGTCTGTCTGTCTGTCTGCCTGGTTAGATATGGCCGCCCTCCCAAGCTAATGGTGTCAGATGGAGAGCAAAGCAACCCTCCATGGAAGGGGCCACTTGAGGTGCTGGTACATTTCCCTTGTTTTCTATGTTCATCTTTCTAGTAGGTCTCATGTAGTCATAGAGATATTTTTGTTCTGGAGATTCCAAAGTATATATTTTTAGTGTAGGAAATGTACCCTCTCTACACTCCATGGTGTAAATAGAACCGAGAAGAAATTGTCATTGTGTGAATCCCCTAGCAGTCTGTGGTAGGACTAGGACCCTCTCCCTCGCCACCACGTCTCACGGTTTATGTCTGTGAGCCGGGGAGGTGGCCGTAGCACCTCTGCCCGCCCAGACCTTCCTCTGCTCGATGAGTGAAAAATAAAGTCTGTGTAAACCGTTCACACCTGTGGTGTTCTTTGAGCCTGCACCGAGGGGCGAGTCAATGCTGAGCACTTTCGAAACCTGGAAAGAAGGGTTAGGAAGGTGGGTAAGAGGAAGGCATGGTGTCTGCTGAGCACGCCCTGCGAGGGGTGTGCACACCTCCTTGGGGCAGACCCTGAGCCGTCAGTCCTTGGGGCAGAGCCACGGAAGGCAGCTAGAAAAGCCATTTCTTTAGGGACCACTTAGACTTATGTTTGGGTAAGGGGCCAGGACAGCATGAAAAGAAAGCCCGTTTGGGAGATACAGCCAGGCTGATGCAAGCAATTGCCATATTTAAGGACTCTCCGCTGCCTAGAAATCCAGGTTTTAAAAATCTGCTGTCACTCTAGAGGGTTTTTTGTTGTTGTGGTTGTGGGGGAGAAGGCTGCTCCAGTCTCAGTCTAAAATCCAACTGTCGGAGGGTTGAAGCCGAGGGGAAGAGGGAAGCAATGGAGTAAAGGCAGAGACCAGGGAGGGGGTGAAGGCAAGAGTTGAGGGAGAGCCAGGCAGCAAGCTTTAGGGTGTGACTAGAAAGGCATAAACTGAGAGCATCCTGAACGTACAGCACAGCGTGAATATTAAGGAGAACAAGACCAAGTGGGGTGGAGACACAGAACTCACTAGCTGTGAGGCCTTTTGCTATCTTTTGGCTATTTTTTAAACATCCCAGCAGTAAACACGTTATGTCACTTTGTTTCAGAGAGAGCTAAGTTGCGCCGAGTAGTGGGTGGTGTCCGGGAAGGCTGCTCATGCAGGGAATGGAGTCAGCTCTGATGTGGGGGTGGGGGTGGGCACAGGGGGCGTTGGTCATTCTCAGGACTGTCCTCAGGGTCATTAAGGATTCCATTAAGCAATTCATGGAAAGTGCTTAGAATGGCACCTGGCACGTAGTAACACATAGTTAAATGACAAGGGATCTGGAGGTAGATGTTCCTGGGTTGGTTAATCTGGGAGCAATCACACCAGGGCTCCCCTGGCTTTCCCCTCGTGGTCACAAGGGGGCTCCAGAAGCTCCAGGCATCTTAGCATCATAACTTACAAATGCAGAAAAGGGTGAGGGGACATTTCTCCAGCTTCTCCCTCTCTTTTAAAGGGGAAGAAATCTTTCTAAGAGGGCCCCCTCCCCCGCCCTGTCATTTATCAAGACCGGGCCGTACACTCATCTCTAAGGTGGGAAAACGGATGGTGGGGTTCCCTTGTTTGGCTTGGACTGGTTAGGCTTCGTCCTCTGGGATTGGGCCTACCTTCCTTGACTGTGTTACTACCGCAGTTCTTATAGAAAATTAGGATTCTGTTAGCAAGGACTAGGCGGGAGCTGTGATTAAGTATCCAGAAGTGTCCGCCTGAACCCTTGGGGTTCTCCCACAGAGCAGGAGCTGAGGCACAGCGGCCTCACAGACCTGGGGCCGGGGAACCTCACTAAAGGTCAGTGGTTCTCCACCTGCCTTTACCTGATTCACCTGCGAGTTTTTGACCTACTAGTACCTGGCTTCCACTCTATACCAGTTAAACATAATCCCTGGGGATAAGGGCAGGTACAGTATTTGTTAAATTCTCTTCAGATGGTTCTTATATGCAGGCGGAGTTGAACCTCGACTGTTGTAGTGCTTCTCCTCGGCCCGACTCAGCTCTTCTGGGTCTGCTTCACATGCACCCGGCTTACTGTCACTCTCCCACTGTCTGAATGTGCTTCTACATTGTAGCTCCTCTGCAGTGTCGGTCTCTCTGCCTGACTGTTCACAGCCTTAAGCCCCTCCCAGTTCTCCCAGCTTCAACCCCTCTGCTGCCTCACTGTGTCTACGTTTCCAAGATCAGACACTCAAGATTGGGACTAGGATTGGTCGCTGCTCGTCATTCTTAGCAGGCCACACTGTAGGCCCCGACCAGCCTTTGGACCTGGAGCCACCCTTGGGGAGAGAAAGGGTCAAAGAAAAAACATGGCAGTTGAGGGAGGTTTCTTCAGCAGGGGCCGTAACTGGTCAGTTCCTCTTAGAAGAAGACAAGGGCCAGGGAGACATAGTCATTGACATGTCTAGTTATCTTAGTGATGGCCAAAGGCTGTCCCCAGCCTACAAACCTGGCCACAAATTCACCCATCTTCCCTCTGGCTGTGTTTAATTAATAATAATTTAATTACACACACTCAAAACGTACACGAAACAGGTGCACGTTGTCGCACCGCTCCCTTCCTCAACCAGTGCCCAGCTGAGTGCGCTCAGCCCCGGTCTCACTGGTCCAGTGCTCACGGAGGGAGGGAAGCATGGAGCCTCCCTGTGAGGAGGCTTTTAACAGGCAGCAGTGCATGTAACAAGTAAGCCAGGAACAAGCTGGCCAAGTTCAAGTCCCAGCTCCGCCCTCGGCTGTGTGACCTGGGCAACTTGCTTCCATTTGCACCTCCGTTGCCTCACTGCAGAATGGGGGTGAGAACACCCCCCCAGTGGCAATGGGGGGACAATAATGAAGGAGCAAGCGTGGTCAGGCCAGCTCCTCGCTGCGCGCCTCTGGGCCCCCTCTAGCAGCTGGTCCTCCCGTCGCTTCGTCTCTCGTCCTTGGGTTTGCAGCTGGGTGGTGGAGCGACCCCTAGAGGCTAAGGGAAGGAGGCACAGTCCCGGGAACCTTTGTGTGCCTTGCAGGTGTTACTTCACAGGAAGGATGGGGCTCGCTTGAGCTTCCTGGCCTAAGTCATGTTAGTGGAGAGGTGGGTTGACTGGGGGTTCCCCAGCCCCTAAAGGATAGTGGCCATGTCTTTATTATTACCCTAGTCTCCAAAGCCCCTCCCCACTCTCAGAAATTATAAATAAATTATCACCTGGTTTCTTTAATAGACACAGTGAATAAAGAAAAGGTGCTCAGGTCTTGACTACCCAGGCAAAATAGTAAGTTTTCTAGTAACCTTGGGCTGTGTGAGTCTCATTTTGAGTTATAAGGGCCTCCATGTCCTCTTTTAACAGTTGTGTTTTCACTGTCATCATCATCAGGCCTTTCCTGGGCATTGCATAGTCTCCATGCATGGCTGAAGCCCTTCCCCGGAGAGTCACCGAAGATAGTGACACAGTGGCCAGCATCTGTGTACGTGTGTGATATGCCTGGCTAAGCACGTCGCAAACACATGATCTCATCCTCAGCACACAGAATGGGTGCTGTTCTTTGAACAGATGAGGGAAACTGAAACCGGCAAAGTTCACACAGCTGGCGGTGGCAGAGCCGTGAGGCTGCCCGTGTTTGTGCACTTGGAGTCTGTGCGCTCGGTTTCAGCTCTACCAGCTTCATAAGGTTCCTGTCCATGCGACCTGCATCTAAAACACAGACCCTGATGTACACAGAAAAGAAAAAGGACACAGTGAAAAATAAAAGCATTAGGGAAATGTAAAATTAGAGAACATACACTTAACGTCCCTTGTAAACCGCGGAAGTTGAGAAAATGAATAAGAAATCGGTGTTTCAGTAGGAGTGCCTAGGATATGACAGGTATGCGATGATTTTTTTTTTTTTTAATGAATGGCCAAATGAAGTGGTCACCACCCCTTAGCAATCCTGGAAAAGTTTTCTCAGGAAGAACTTGAGGACGCATGGTCAAGACGGTGAAGATCTCAAACACTGATCAAATGTTTTTGGAACCTGAGTAAATAATTGGTGGTGGTCAGCCTGTTTGATCATAATCCCCTGCATCCCCCTCCCCATCTAAAGCTCGGGAACTGTGGTCTCTCCATACCTGACCATGGCCAGACCCTACAGAGAGCGCTGTGCCCTCTTCAGAGGCTGTTGGAAAAACAAGCCCAAAGCATGCCCTTTGGAGAAAACGGGAAAGAGACTCAGGGAGTCCTGGGAGCTGGGATTATCCCTTCATTGTCCTCAAAACTCATGTTCTGAATGTCTACTGTGAAGGGTGTGGGGGACGAAAAGAGTTCTCAGAGGACCTGCAGTTGGACTCACATAAATCATATGTGAGGCACAGTGGTGACACGGGGGGTTCCGGGGGATGTAGGAGGGAGGAGGGCCTTTCAGAGCCTCAGGTGGTCAGGGAGACCTCCAAAGACCAGAGGGGATTGGTGGAGGGAAAGAAAAGAGGGTATAGAGTGGGTCCCAGAGGCAGGAGTGCTGATGGAATGTTCTGATGACAGTGAATTTGACTGGTTTGCTTACAGTTAAGGGTTCTGTGTAAGGAAGCAATTGTACATAAAATTGGAGACAGAGGGAACACCCTAAATGCCAGGTTAAGGAGTGAGGACTCTCTTACAGGTTCCAAGACACTGCCAAAAGGGAGGTATATATTTATTGGTGTTTGGGAAAAAATAATTTTGTGGCAGTGAGGAAGAATTGGAAGAGGGGAAAACCGGAGTGGATGCACCAGGCACGAGGAGGTGGGACTCCGGACCAGGGCCAGGGCGGTGTGATGGAGAGTAAGGCAGATGAGGTAGAGGAATTGGAGGGGAAAGTGACCGGATGTGGGGGAAACAGGTGGGGTGAACAGCACTCTAATGTCACACATGCTAGAAAAGCTGTCGTGTGAAATAAGGAGTGAACTTGTTTGACAGAGCCTCAGAGGACATAACCAGGACCACCTTAGCTTCTAAGAAGGCAGATCTGGGCTCAGTGTTAGGAATAGAGGACTAAAGCTGTCTGAGAATGGATTTAGCTGCATCAGGAGTCAGCGCGTGCCCAGCACTGGAGATGCTCACAGTGTGGGTGGCCATCTGCCAGGAGAGCTGCAGGGGTGGGAGAGTGGATGCGAAGCCCGGTGGCCCCAGGACAGGGCAAGGGAGGTGCTGCAGACGGGCGACATCACCTGGGGGGAGGATGAGAGATGGGAGGTAGTGACGCAGGAGTGGGTGGGGAGCAGATGTCTGAGTCGGGTGGAGGGAGCAACCGGCGCTGGGAAGAAAGAATGAGTGGGATGAGGTTGTCTGCCTCGGCAGCCGAGCAGGGGCCTCAGCACTTTGGGTCCCCACTGCTCTGGGGTTAGGCCTTTGGGTTATTTGGGTCCCAGGTTACATGGGTCTAGGTTAAAAAGATAGGGTTCCAAAAGGACACAGGGTGTTTTCCTGACTGTCCCCTGGCCTCCAGTTGCTATTTGAGGACCTCCAGGCCCTCTGAAAGCCCTCAGAGCCAACTCCTGTCGCTCATGAACATGGCGATCTCAGAGACAACCCCCCACCCCACGGCCCGGTTCCAGCAATCTGCCGTGCCCGCTACTGAGCAAGGCCCTGCTGCCGCCACCCCCTGTGGACACACCGGGCCAGACCACCCTGCACCGGGCCAGCACCCCGTGTGCTGATGGTGTTGGCTCGCCGGGACCCTACAGCACGGGCCGAGTGCCCACCCAGACCCGGGGCTGGGGAGCCTTTCCTCCCAGCACCACAGTGCCCTCTGCCAGTGGGTTCCAGAAGCTAAGTTGACTGGTTCCTCCAATGGGCCATAGGAAGAGAGCTCATCAGACGGGGTGGCAATTGCCTGAAGGCCCAGATCCCACAGAGAAGGGGGCGGCACAAGTTAACCCTGCTACTGCCTCCCCACCCTGGCCAGTCAGCTGCCCAATGTCAGTCATGCGGGCAGAAGAGGCCTGGAGTGGGGGGTGCTCCCAGATCCAGGAGATATGGGTAGGACCGGAAATTTTGCTTATGTAGCATCTCTAATATCAAAAGCTACCATACCTGTCATGCTCAGCTGAAGGGAACCAGATCATCTGAGCCGTTTGACAGAGTCCAGGCCCAGAGGCGGCCCCAGAAGAACTGGAGGAGCCCGACCTGTTCCCCCTCATTTCTCTTTATTTTAGTTCTTGCTGTTTTTGTATTCTTATAATAATATTTTCTGTTCAGTGGTTAGAGAACATCCTGTAAGTTCTACTTCTGAAAAATTGAATTTAGATGCTGGAAGCCGACCCACTCCGCCTGCCTGATGGCACAGCCCAGGAGGCCGATGGATGGATGCCGCACAGCAGGCCTCCAAAGGGGAAGCTACTCATATCTCTTCTGTTGTTTAATCTGACCGTTTCCCCAGTCTGAACAGCCCTCACTAATCAGAAAAAGCCCCTAGAGAAGAGACTGTTAGGAGCCCTAGAGCACTCATAAAACTCAGCTTGTGACCCTGCACATTCCCCTCAGGCCTGTGGGCTATTATCCTTGGGTTAGAAAATAGAAGAAAGTTCAGGTGACTTCAGAGTACCCCTCCTTGGTCAATTTAGCTCCTAGGAAAAACAAGAGGTGACTGAGTGTGGGTCAGGAATACAGGTGGAAAAATATTGGTAGAGTTCCCTTATGAATTATTACTATAGAAATTACAGTTATAGAGATATGGGAACCAGGACTGCGGGGAGGACCCCCTCCTGACTCACCAATTGCCCAGAAAACAATTAGTAATGAGCTTCCTTTTCCCACTATAGAAGGACCCCCTAATGTAGCTGTAGAGATTTTGGGTAGAAAATGGTACTTTTCTAAAGGTAAACGTAGCATGGGAAAAATTAATTGATGGACTCTGTTTCCCAGTCCTATTTCATATACTAGGGTTCATGATCTATACATGAATAGGTAGTTTTTGATTAATAGAACTATGGTTAGTGCAGTTCAAGTTTTTTTTTTATATAGAAAAGAATTAAAAGAAATAGGCCCAGCTGGTGTTTGTTAAGTGAGAAACAAAAGGAAAGGTGCGTTAATCGGTAGAATGCTTACTGGAGTAGAAATGGCTCGGGGGAGTTGATAAGGAGTCAAGGCAGAACAAACAGGACCAAGACAGCCTTTAGGCCCTAACTGCCCTTGCTATTGTTTCAACACCATTTAAGACGCGCACCCCAGGAGACTGGAGACCGCTGGAAATTGAGTTTAGGGTTAGTTAATGGTTGTCTGTTAAGTTCCCCACTCAGAATTTTATTGATTGTTAACTTGTATAAAATAAACGACTACCAGCCTTATGCTGGGAGATGCTTGCACCTTAGTCAGTGTGGGGGTCTCCTCATTCGCCGAGGCCATCTCGCTCCCCTTCGACACCTCACCCCAGCTGGAGCGGGACTCCGACACTCAGTATATGTCAAACAGTGGGCCAAGTGCTTTAAATGCATAATTTATGTAACTCTCACAACTTGTTGAATTAAACATTGTTATTCCTTTTTTTAAAGGTATGGAAACTGAGGTTAAGAAAGTTACATGATGTGCCTGGTGGTGTATGGCCAATAGATGGCAGAGGTAGGATTCAAACCTAGGTCTTGTGGAGCTCAAAGCGCATTCATGCTCAAAACTGCACCACTGTTCATTGTTCTGCCCACACTGGTTCAGCTGGTCTGGTTTTCTAGGCCCAAATGACCACTTCGAGGGCTGAGTGATTTTGTGGGGCCCTATCTACACCGACGTGTTTGCCGCTTACACAGTAACGGCGGTGCACACACTGTGAGAGGCCCTGCGCGGTGCTTAGGGCGCTGTGGTGGACGCGCCTCAGCTCCAGTCTGGACGGGGGCGACATCGCACTGGGGAGAAGGCCGAGCCAACGGGACGGGCGGTTCAGAAAACTGCTGTAAGGGTCCCCCGGCCGCGTCGTTGTCCCATGGCCCTGGGAAAGGGGAAGTCAGGAGATACGCTTCTGGTTCTGACTCTGCTCTTTACTGGCTTCAGTTTCCTTTTCTTCAGTTTCTTTATGAGTAAAGCAAGGGGTCATATTTAGATAGTTTCTTAGCCCTCTTCCGAGTTTGATGTCCCCCTTGTCTATAGTGATGGCAGGGAGTGCTCGGCACGCTCAACCCTGGGCTTCGGGTGGTGACCCAGGACCACAGAGGTGGGACAAGCCTGCAAGACTGGCAGGTACAAGTCTGGGGACTTGTTCAGAGACCAGAGACATTTGGGAGGGTCCAAAGCGAGTTAGAGTCTGGAATCCCGTGGGCGAAAGACGTGGCACCAGGGGAAGAAGCTTGTAGGACCTAGACCTTCGGGGACCCTGTTAAGGGCCGCCCGGTACCCGTGTCCATGTGTGGTCTCCAAGATCTGGCATATTGACAAAGGACTTTGTGGCCTCCGCTCTCCTGCCTAGAGGAGGGAACACAGATCCATTCATATCATCACTGGGTCGCAGACTCGGCTTTGTATGGCCTTTAATGAGTTATTGGAAAAATCTAACCAGAGGGAACATGAGGTACGTCACTGTAGTAATAGGCCCACCCGTCACTGTGACCTTGCAGATCAAATCTGGGAAACGAGTCTTCGTCCCACTGGCAACATCCCACCCAGGACAGGCGGAAATGAACACCCGTAGAGGAGGGAGGGACTGGCTGGCTCTCCAGATCGGCCTTCCGCTGTCTACGTGATAATATCCCCATACTGGTCATCTCGCCGGCTTCTCTGGGGCAGATGAAGGGTGATCATCCCCTTGCGCTGGGACCTCACCCTTCTACCGCTCCTGTTCCAATACAGCCCCTGTCCCATCTTCAAGCCTCATTCTTCCCCGACTCCTTCTCATCCATCTCTCCCGCGCACAAGAGGTGTCACATCTCAGCCCTCTGGGGCCTCATCCTCCTCTTCGCCCCCAGCTCCAGGTCTGCCCGGTTCTCGCTCATGCTGATCCCCCACAGGGCGTGCCCGGCAAGGCCCTCCCCTGCTCCCAGCTTCCGTCCCGCCTACCTACTATTCTCGGTCTCACCAGAGAACTGGAAATGATGAGTATGGATACTGTTGGGCTTTACATAGTTTCAAATAAAACACACCTTTTGTGGAGCTCTGTATAGTGAGTACAATCATTCCTATTTTATGGATGAATCAACTGAGGCTCAGAGATGCTGAGTAATTTCCCCAAGATCGCACAGCTATTAGGTGACAGGACTCCAAAGTCCTTTCCTCTTTCCCCTACATTACTTTGCCTCCCAAAGCTTTGAGAGGAGGCTTTCTTAAGCCTTTTAAACTGATCCTGATTATCCAAATATAAAATTATTTCATAATACAACATGCTTTTTCCTACTTACCTCCTGCTCCCTCCCACCCCCGCCCTGCAACTGAGAGCCTGCTGTGCACATTCACAGGAGGAGAGTCTCACCACCCCACCGCAGCTCCCAAGGCCATGAGCTGCCTTAGAGTGTGTGACTCCGTCTGGGGAGAGGCCAAAAGTCCCCGGTACTTAGCCAGGAGAGTACATCGGCAAGAAGACATCTGCCAGCGTCTTAGAACGGGAAGCACAAATGCCTTTGGGCTGGAATCAGTCAGAGCACAAAAGAACAAACCCTCCAGATCCTGGAGTGGAAACAGGAGCCTGTCCTTCCTTTCCGCCTTCTTGGACCATCTCATCTGGATCAGAAAGTGCCCAAGATCCCCAGGACGCAGCTCCTTCGTCCATTCCATTTGTCCGACCTGTAGGGGCGGAACCTGGCCTGCCCCTTCCTCTGCCCCTTCCTTCAGGCAGCCCTCCTGCTGAGAGGTCTTACTTGGTCCTTGAAGCTGCCTGAGGGCAATTACTCTTAGGGCAAAATTACTCTCCTCCTCAGAGAGAGAAGAGCATTCACGGCCGCAGCGCCAGTCTGTGCTAGCCTTGCTGTCCTTTGCTGCCACCTGTCTAGGTTTGTACATTTTCATACCCTTTCAAAGTAGACATTTATCTGCAGTTTACTTTGTGGGTCAAATTTTTACAATCCGTCATAAAATTTAATTATAGAACTGTGTTGTCAAGTATGCTATCCACTAGTCATTTGTGACTGTTTAAATTAAAATAAAAAAATTTTAAGTTCAATTCCTCAAACTCACCAGCTGCATTTCAAATGCTCCACAGCCATATGGGGCTAATGGCTAGTGCATTGGGTAGCACGGAGTAGAATATTTCCATCATTGCTAGAAGTGCTATTTGACGAATTACCAAATATTTAGGAGATACAGAAAATTATGAAGTTACATGGACGTATAAATGTATTAGATTTCCATTGGTGCATAACAAAAGGTGGTAACCTTAGTGACTTAAACAAATTTATTAACTCACAGTTACCAGGGATCAGGAGGCCAGGCATGGCTTAACTGGGTCCTCTGTGCAGGGTCTCCCACAAGGCCGGAGTCACGGCATTGGCTGGGACTCCATCTCATCTGAGGCCTGGGGTCCTCTGCTAAGATCATTCAAGGTGTTAGAATTCAGTTCCTTGGTACTGTAGACTGAGGCCCTTAGCTCCTAGAGGTTTCCAGTCTCCATAGGCACGTCACAATATGACTGTTTCTCCTTGAAGACCAGCAAGAGAGTGCCTCTCACCTCTAGACCTTCCCTTAAAGGGTTCACCTGATTGGGTCAGATCCCCTGTCCCCCAGGATAACCTCCCTTCTGATAATTTAGAGCCAACTGATTAGCCACTTGAATTACATCTGAAAAAGTCCTTCACCTTTGCCATTAAATGTAACAGAATCCTGGCGTGGCATCCATCACCTTTGCTGTAGTCCGTTGGTTAGAAGACTTGCCGATAGTCTCACAGGCCCCACCCCACACTCTAGGAGCGGGGATTGTACAGAGGTGTAGATGCCGGGAGGCAGGAAGCACAGGGCGGTCTGAGAACCCTGCTTACCACGATAAAGTATAACAGGGTGAGAAGAAGACAAATAATATAAATCTGTAATTTACCACTGAAGGGAACCATTGCTAACATTTTGGTGTATTTCCTTACTGTCTTTTTCTGAGCGTATTTCTTTTTACATTATAAAATCATGCTGTATGTACAATTTGAATATGGATTTTTTAAAACCACTACCGCTATTATTAATGATTGAATGACATCCTACCAAGGGCTATATTATGACTTATGTAGCCAATTCCTTATTGTTGGGCATATGTGTTATATCCTAATTTTTGCCTATTACTATCAACATGGTGACAAACATCTTTGTGCATAATTTTTTTCTATATGTCACATTATCTCTTTTAGAACAGATTCCAAATGGGAATTATTGGCTTAAAGAGCATGGCAATTCATAAGGCTCTTGATACAACTGATGAATTGCTTTCTCCAAATACACCAACTAATAACTCCCCCAGCAGGATGAGTGTGCCCATTTTGCTGCAGTAGGTCATGGTTTGGGACCTCTTGGTTGTGGTTAAGTTGAAATGGTTTAGATCACAGGATCTCCAGCTGAGCAACTCCCCCAAAAGAAGTAGGGGTAGACCAGATTCCTCCTCAGCTCCCAGGACTTGACCAGAACCTTTACCTAAAAGCACAACTTTTCCCCAGTATGGAGAAGCTGATAGATGCCAGGGTGGGCTAGGTCCTCCTCCAGACATCCCTACATTGGGAAAAGAAAGAGTGGGTTCCCTACTCTCAGGGTTTACCTGCTGTTTGAGTACAGGACAGGTGCACTTCAAGAGAAATAGGAACTTCAAGGAATATTTTGAAATTTAGAAAATCTGTGCCCAGATTCTGGGGGACTTCTTCATTTTCAGGGAAGGCCCTTACACATACACCACCAGTTTATTAGAGAGCAACTTGCCCCTTCCCTGTTGAGATTCACATCCCAGAGAGGAGAGAAGTTTCCATTCCAGTACTAAGCATGCTCAGTGAGTAGGGAAAACTCTTGTTCTTTTTATACTCAACCTCAACCCCTCTGATACTAGGTGTGTGGGTTTTCCACACCAAGCAATTCTGACACACTGGTGTTAGCACAGATCCCACTGGTTAAGGTTAAGATCCCACAGGACGCCCCCCCCCCACTTCAGAAGCCAACTGCAAGTAGTGGGTCCCCAGGTTACCCACAACTTCTGTCCACCTTGGCTGCAAAGCGGAGACTCCCACGGCCCCCTCATCGGGCTGGATAACTTGCTAGAGTGCCTCATAGAACCTGGAAAACAGCGTACTTACTGTGGCCAACTTATCTTAAAGGATATTTTAAAGAATACAATAAACAAGCCATATGAAGAGATACATAGGACGAGGTCCAGAAGGGTCCCAAGTGCAAGAGATCCTGGCCCCACGGCGTTGAGGTGTTCCACCCTCCCAGCATGCAAATGTGTTCCCCAACCTGGAAGCCCTACAGACCCTGTACTTCTGGGACTTCCTTGGAGGCTTTGTCACTCAGGTGCGATCAGTTATTAACTCACTTTCCAGTCCTGCCCCCTTTCTACAGAATGGGGTTGGGGCTGAAAGTTCCAAGCTACTAACCACGGCTCGGTCTTTCTGATGAGCAGCGCCGTCCGGAGCCGCCCAGGAGCCCACCCAGAGTCACCTCATCAGAACAAAAGACACTCCCACCCACCCAGGAAGTTCCAGGGGATTCAGAGCTCTGGGTCAGGTGCTCCTCTCACTCAGGGGATTGAAAGGGTTTTAGGAGCTCTGTGCCAGGAACTGGGAGCAGAGACCAAAATATGTTTTTCTTTTATTTCATACTCAGTGTTTCCCTTTCTGCGTCAGCCGCATGAGCAAGGGGCACAGACAAGGCCTCAGACAGTGAGCCGCCTTCTCCTGCTGGCCAGGTCCCGACTCTAAGCCCCGTCTGACCATCATTTCAGCTCCTCCTCTGTGAGCTGCCACCCACTTGCTGTGTGACCACAGCTAAGAAACTTCCCCATTTTGGGTATCACTTTCCTCCTCCATAAAAAGAGGATGTTGAATTCCAATGAGCTTAAGGTCACTTCCATCGCCATCACTTTACAATATAGTTGAAGTTACTCTGCTGCAATGCAGTGTACATGTTACTAATTTAATGTTTATCTTGTGATGGGTGAATATCATGCAAATGGCCTTCACAGAGAGAATGAGCCTCTGTTTAATCCACAAGCAATGTATTGGGTGTGAGCAGAACTGATGCTGAGCTGAGATACAGAAATGATGTGGAGTAACAGAGTCTGAGGGGCTGGCTTTGTGGACTTGGGCTCAGGGAGGGTGGGCGAGGGTGGGGGCGGGAGGTGATGACTGGAGATCTGCTTGCCTGGCCCCCTTGCTCTCAGCTCCCAGCAGCCATGGGATCAGGCCGGAGGACCATACCTTCCTCATTCCTACTCATTCTGGGAGGAATTTCCCAGGTCTTTGTGTTTTGGTACAGCCCTTCCATGGCACCACCCAGATATTTACCAGAGTCTAAAAACCACTGCGGCCCAATTACACAGCTGTCTCTGCCCTGCCCCAGAATTGGAATGCTTGAAGTGGACAAGTTTCCAAGTACTTTGTCTGCTGGTCTCTCTTTTGGAGGAGAATGGAGACAGGGCTGCCTCTTCTGTCCTGGGGCTTCCCAGGGCCAATTTGTGTATTCATGTGCAGGTTACCCTGAAAGGGGCCCAGCTGAGAGGAAGAATGGAAATTGGGACCCAGCTCACACCCCACTCACCAAGTTGTGTGCCCTAACATGGCTGAATTTGGGTAGAGAAAGGAGCATCTTTTTCAGATTTGCACAAAGGCACCCTATGGCCTAATGGGCTCTGGGTTCCCCAAGCTCCTGCAATTCCATCTCTTACCCCCATGCCATCCATCATCCATCATCCCTTGCCACATGTCTTAAGAGTTTTCACCCCCTGAACTATGAGTATAGGCCCTCATGATCTGCCCTTGGGTGTTTCTTCTTGAATTCCTGTTTCCATTCTTATTACTGCCCTAGCTCGCTTCTCAGACTTCAGACTGATTCTGTCCCTGGCTCACTGGTTGCATGAGCTGAGAATCAGTATATCTGGGGAAGGCCCGGCTTCAGTGAAAGCAAAGTACCAGAAGTGTTCAGAAGTGTTAGTAGGAAAGTTCAAGAATATAAGGGAGTATATTCCCCAAAGAGTGGGAGTTTCTAAGGACACAAGGAAAGGAACTGGTTTGGGTGAGGCTAAGGAGGACACGAGCCCAGGATGGGAGGGCTAAATTGATGGGCATACAAGGTAAAAAAGCACTAGATCTGGAAGGCGATCGAGGGACAGAGCAAGTGTTCTCTCTCCAGGATGTGCAGCCTGCAGAACACTGAGGGCCATGCCAGAAGCTGCAGGCAGGGGCTTGGAGTGGCAGTGGGTTAATCTATAAAGTCCCTGGATAGTGTCTGGCACATAGGAGCTCTCACATACATGTTTGACAAATACAGACACAGCATTGATATGTCCTGACTGCCCTTTATCTCAGAAGGCGGCCTTGCTCCATGAAATTCTCCAGTGCCATGAAAAGATGCTCCACATCACTAATCATCAGGGAGATGCAAATTAAAACCACAATGAGATATCACCTCACACCAGTAAGGATGGTCAGCATCCAAAAGACTAAGAACAACAGATGCTGGCGAGGATGCGGAGAAAGGGGAACCCTCCTACACTGCTGGTGGGAATGTAAGCTAGTTCAACCATTGTGGAAAGCAATATGGAGGTTCCTCAAAAAACTAAAAATAGAAATACCATTTGACCCGGGAATACTACTTCTTGGAATTTACCCAAAGAATACAACTTCTCAGATTCAAAAAGACATATGCATCCCTATGTTTACTGCAGCACTTTTTACAATAGCCAAGATATGGAAGCAACCTAAGTGTCCATCAGTAGATGAATGGCTAAAGAAGAGGTGGTACATATACACAATGGAATACTATTCAGCCATAAGAAAGAAACAAATCCTGCCATTTGCAACAACATGGATGGAGCTGGAGGATATTATGCTCAGTGAAATAAGCCAGGTGGAGAAAGACAAGTGCCAAATGATTTCCCTCATTTGTGGAGTATAACAACGAAGCAAAACTGAAGGAACAAAACAGCAGCAGACTCACAGAGTCCATGAAGGGACTAGTGGTTACCAAAGGGGAGGGGTGTGGGAGGGCAGGTGGGAGGGAGGGAGAAGGGGATTGTGGGGTATTATGTTTAGTACACATGGTGTGGGGGGATCACGGGGAAAACACTGTAGCACAGAGAAGGCAAATAGTGAATCTGTGGCATCTTACTACACTGATGGGCAGTGATTGCATTGGGGTATGAGTGGGGACTTGATAATATGGGTAAATGTAGTAACCACATTGTTTTTTCATGTGAAACCTTCATAAGAGTGTATATCAATAATACCTTAATAAAAAAAATTAAAGGCATCCACCTTGGAAAAAAAAAAATTCTTCAGTGCCTCAGACAAGCACTGGAGGTCCCTCCAGATCTGCAACAGCAGGTTTGAAGGGCAGAGCCGACCAGAGGGTAGGTGCTTTCTCAACCATGTCTTTATTAAACTAACCTGTGGTCCTCTCTTCTCCCTGCCTAGCTTCAGAATAGACTGTTATCTCAGAAGAATCCTTTACATGCCAAAGTCTAAAAACTGGCCTGTAACTAGACTTGACTGCAAGCTTCTTGAAACCGAGATCAGATCTATCATGTTCATGTTTGCGTTCTCAGCAAAGCAGTGTCCGGCACCATTAAATGGCCATATTAACTTTTTGCTAAATTAACATATTGCCCAACTCTGAGGCAGAATTAGCCTACACGTATATGCTAACTAGGTACAGTGATATGTAACGAGAATTCAGATCAACACCAAATAGATTAATTACAGAACAGGCTCAGTTGGGTCCATGTTGAGGGTCTGCTTATTGGTGTCACTGCAGGACAGGTTAACTCAGCAGGTGTGGGCTGCCCGAACCCTGCTCATTCCAGAGTCCTGTCTTCAGGGATAGCCCTTGGACTATTCTGCTTGATAAGAGTTTTTTCTATCCCTGAAGTCTTGGGCTACACTGTATCTGTCTGACCAGATAGTTTCTGCTAACAATGTGACATCGTGAATGCCTGTTTTTATATGCCTGAAGCTCTGGACCATACTGTATCAGTCTGACTTCTAGGAGGGCAAGGAGCTAGAGACTGAGGAGCTAGGATCAGTCACACAGGTGCTGCATATGCCTGCCTGGCTGGCCCCAGTAAAAACCCTGGAAAACAAGGCTTAGATGTGCTTCTCTGACTGGTAATACTTTGCATGTGTTGCCACATAGTTTCTGAGGAATTAAGTGCATCCTCATGCAACCCCACTGGGAGAGGACACCTGCAAGGTGGAGCATGTTTTCTCCTGGACTTAACCCCATGCACTTTTTCTCTTTGCTGTCT
This sequence comes from Phataginus tricuspis, assembly GCA_029783875.1. Lineage (NCBI taxonomy): Eukaryota > Metazoa > Chordata > Mammalia > Pholidota > Manidae > Phataginus > Phataginus tricuspis. The sequence continues at coordinate 3,794,229 of JAQQAC010003639.1, read as the reverse complement.
TTAATGTTAGTCCGGGGAAAGGAAATCCCGGGGCAAAATACCTCTAAAAACCAAAATCAGTCAAAGGGAGAAATAAAGTTTAAAATCTGTTTATTGCTCACAAGCCTCAGTCCAGGCCCTTCTCTCTTTCCTGCTCAAGCAGAGGCAAAAACCGGCCCTCCCCTCACCGACTGGGTACAGAAAAGCCCTCCTTGCCCAGGTAATTACCCCTTGATATGGAGATGAACTTGTCTCCACCCCTGAGGAATGATGCAAATGCACTAAAACCATACTTCTTTCCACCTCTGAACACCTATTGATACGCAGGTGTACTAAATCCAGGTGAGATATTCTGGAAATGTTACAGTTTTACCCACAGTATCCTTTTGCTGTAATAAATCCTAACTGTGAGTATAAGAGTTTTTCTGAGTCCCGTGTCTTTCAATGAATCATTGAGCCTGAGGGTGGTCTTGGGGTCCCCACACACAATGCCTGTGATGAAAAGCGGAATAATCTTTGTCTTCAGCTGCACTGATACGTCTCCACAGAAATCCTCCATTCATTCTTGCAACAAATATTTCTTGAAGACCTACAATATGTAGCTGTTGCAATTCAGGCATTGTAATTACACCATTCAACAAAACAAAGATCTCTGCCCTCATGGAATGTGGGTTCTATTGGGGGGGAGGGGAAGAGGCTACACACAATAAACTTAATAAATAAGGTGATAAATGCAATGGTAAAAAGAAAAGGTCAAACAGACACAAGGGATCAGGGGTGCTTAGCTGGAGGTGGGCTCGTTGGTGAGATACGGCAGACGGAGATGAGGGAACTGGCTGTGAGCATTACTACTATGAAAATTCTCTGGAGGACCGGCCCCCACTCCTCTGCAGTGTCCAGCAGTGGTTCTCATTCTTTAATGAGCACCATAATCACTTACGGAGCTTGTGAAAAAAAAAAAAAAAACCTTTTGTTTATGTGGAGGGGGAGGGAAGATTAATATTTTTAATGAACACATTCAATTTGTCTGACACTGGAGGACTATTGAGACAGGGACCATGGGCTTAGACAGACTAGGGGGAGGGCCTTTGGAAAAAGCAAGGCAGGATATTTGCAGTCAGAGCAATGTAACTACATGCAAGGAAACCCCCTACCAAAACTCTGTGTTAAACATTCAGCTCTAGGGTCGTTCTTTAGTGAGATCAGTTAATGTTCCCTAGATAAAGAAGAGTAGCGCATATTTATATTATGTTAATCATTTATAATCCTGTGGAAGATTCACTTTAGCATGCTAACAGGCCCAGGGCTATGTGCTGTCTTTCCTCTTTCAGATCTTTTTTGCCATTTTGAAAACTGGGCAACTAATTTAGCATGCAGACCCAGCTGTAAACAACATAGTAAAAGGCAGGAAGGATTCCACCTTAAAGATAAGGTTGCATTTTAACACTCAGGAAGTTTAAGAAGTAATATTTTAAACTTACTCTTTAGAAAACAGACAATACCTCAGCCCACCTTGGGGGCTGGGCAAGCCGCCTTTTGATATGCCCCTAGACCAAGATGCAGGTGTCCCAGAGAGAAGTCGGGCAGGAAATTCCTTGTGTTAAGTTAATTCTAGATATTCAGACCCCACTTAATAAGTCCACACCCCTAATCTTTTTTCATGTTCTCGAAAAATCCTCATCTGCCTATAAAACCCCTAGACAACGCACCACCCCGGACTCTCTTGTCCCCTCCTGGCATGAGCCGGGAGCTCTGTCCTTTCATTTTCTCTCTAAATAAAAGCCTGTACCTCGCTCTCCTACCTTGAGTGTGAAGCTCATTCTTGGGCTTCGTGAACAAGAACCCTGGCACCACTATGAACTGCAAATAGAGACACGTCACATTAGGCAGCCTGAAGGTGAATAAGGCGCAGCCTTGCCCTTGAAGAACTTACCCTTTAGTGAAACCGGGGGGTATTTGGATCAATATAATGCCTTTTGGATCATTCTCTGCCATTAATATTCACAGGGCTTTCTGAATTGACAATTGCTGAGAGTAGAGAACTCTGAAGGGATCAAGAACAATGAAGTACTGAGATCCTGGGAAACATCTCTTATGGGAAAGCGAGCGGGCTCTGAATCTTCAGAGGTTTTCTCAGAGGTGGCTTCGGTCATGGTGATGCTGGGGTTCTTGTTCACGAAGCCGAAGAATGAGCTTAGCAAACAGGGAAGGTAGGAGAGCGAGGTACAGGCTTTTATTTAGAAATAAAGTGAAAGGACAGAGCTCCCGGCTCACGCCAGGAGGGGACAAGAGAGTCTGGTGTGCTGCGTTGTCTAGGGGTTTTTATAGGCAAATGAGGATTTTTCAAGAACATGATAAAAAGGCTTAGGGGTGTGGACTTGTACCACTTGCCCTGCCCTCAAGGAGGGCTGGGTTGTTCTCTGCTTGCTAGGGTTGTTTATAGTAAAGTCATGGGTTATGCTGTGATTCCCTTCCCTATTTGTAAAACCACTCAATCATTCTAGGCCAAGTTCCTCCTGGCCTTTTGACTTTTAACTGACCTTACTGAAGATGTGTATATTCTTAATCTGGTATCTTGTTCTTAGAGGATTAGTGTGACCTTGACTTTGCATAATGCTTAACACAGAGTTTCAAAAGGGACTTCTTTGCCCACTGTTATATTGCTGACTGTAAATATCCCACCCTGCTTTTTCCGGAGGCCCTCACCCTCACCCTACTCTGACTACACCCATGGTCCCTGTCTCAATGGGAGGCTGGATAAATAGAAAGAGCCTTGCAGGGAGTGGGAAATACTGTCCATGCTGCCCCCTGATCTCCGCAGGTCCCCTTTGCCAGTGTGTCCATCCCCAGGGTTACTGGGTTCATTCCTAAAGGCTCCTGTTAACAATTGTCTTCAGGGGATGAAACACGGGCTCCCAGAGCCTCTTTACCCAGAGGAGGTGCTGGTGAGCTTCCGCTCCCCTGGGGCCGTGGAAGCCAGTGACTGATGGTGCAGAATGTGAAAGAACGATCCTCTGCCCTGTGGGACAAACTGCGCTATGACTTTCTGTGGGTAAAATTGTAACATTTCCAGAATACCTCGCCTGGCTTTAGGGCATTTGCATATCCTCAGAGGTGGAGAGAAGTTCATCTCCATATCAATGGGTAATAATTACCTGGGCAACCGAGGGTGTGTCTGAACCTGAGAGGTTAAGAGGAGGGGGCTGGCTTGCTTGCTGGCTGGCTTCTTCCCGAGCAGAAGAGAAAGATGGCCTGAAACTGCAGTTTGCGAGCAATAAACGGGTTTCAAACTTTATTTCTCCCTTTTACTGATTTCGCTTCTTAGAGGTATTTTGCCCCGGGATTTCCTCTCCCTGCACTTACAGCTGGCACAGTTGGCAGGGTGCCTCTGAACCCGAAATCTGTCATAATGGGTGCGACATTTGGGAGGGCTGTCCTGTGGATGGTGGGGAGGCCCCAGCGGATGCAGCAGCAGAGGGTGCCGCTTCACCTGTTATTATCCCCCAGCTGCGGGGCTTCCAACTTGGAACCCCTAGTCGGGAATTGGTCTAGGGTAGAGTACCTCCTAGAGGGGTGGGGCCTTCCCCAGAACTGGTGAAGGGTGAACACTGGAAGCTGCAGAATTAGCCCTCTGGGAGTTGGAAGACTGCTTGTGTTACGGAAAATACTGGAAAAAAACCTGGACTGGGTCGCGGACAGAAGAACCAAGCAGCACTCGGAGGTCTTGGAGTGTGGAGGCTTTATTTCACCCCGGCGGGCTCAGAGGGGAGTCCTCTCCCAAGGTCTGAGCTCCCAACAAAGGCAAAGGGAGCAACATGTATCTTTCTGCTTCTGTATCTGTAACATCCCTACGTGCGCAGCAAGCGAGCAGGCAAGGGGGGGTGAGTTTAGGGAGTGAGCCTTGGGAACGGGTGCTCGGCAGAGCGGGAAGTCAAGGGGGTGTTTTTGTTGTTTGTGTTGAGGAGGGGGAGACACAGGGGAGCCCCCTGGGCCAGACTGCTGTCCTTGTAAATTTTTCCCTATCACTCCCCCCTCTGACGCCCCTTTAAACACTTTTAGGGGGCAACAACTGGTTTATGACAGGGTCATAGTGGCTCCGCATATACACGAGCTGTATGAAGGAAGCATGTTTCTTGATAAAGTTAATGAGCCAGTTAAATATGCAGGGTCCCACTAATAGTCTTAAGGAACAGCAGACTCACTGGCCCAGCGAGGCCAGTTAGAAGAGTTCTTAGCCATGGATTCCATTCAAACCATCCTTGGAAGCAAGACTTTGTGTTTTTTAACATTTTATTCTTATGCTGGATGTTTTCTTTTACTTTGACTAGAGAGCTTCTCATTATGCCAGACCTATTTGCATAAAAATAATAATCTTTTCCAAGGGCTACACATAAGCCTCCCTTGGACATGAACAGGAGGTCCAGTCCTCTATGATTCTGCACCACTACTTCAGCCAGGGAATCAATTTGATCTTGCAGCTGAATCATGGTGGTTTCAAGTTGCTCTAAATCTTGAACAACTTCTTCTGTTAGGGCAGCGAGCCCTAAGTCTCCTTTTATTAGGGCCGCTGTGCCTACTGCAGCTGGTCTGGCTACACTGAGCCCGACTAGAGCAGGGATCAGCAAAGGGGCAGCCCGTTTCACCTGGGAAATCTCACCAGGGGAAAGGAGGTAGCTCCCTTCAGGCCCGCTATGCACTTTATAACTTTTGTACAGTTAAACATGATAGAGAGGTATTTTGAAAATGCAGGCTGAGACTTGAGTTCAGCCAAGAAAGACAGGTAAGCACAGCAAAACAACTTAATGATTGCCCAAAAGACAATAGAAAGGGCAATTTTTGAGAAACAGTTTAGTCAGAGGGGCAGCAGCAGAGAGTCCAATGCCTAGAATGAGAGACAGCACTCCAACGAAAGCCAGGATCCATGGCATGCAGGTGTCTGTTAGTCAGAGGGCAATCGTTGGATGTGGAGGCGGAGAGGATTCTGGAGGTCTGGCTGGGCTTTCCACTGATGTGTTTCTTCATCAGGATGATGGGCCCTTTTCATTCTGGAATGATGGACTCGCAGAGTGATGCCTGCAACCTTGTGGGCAGTAGGAGGGGTTAGAACAACAATGTGGGGCCAGTCCACTGAGGTTTGAGGGGATCCTTTTTCTAATTTTTAACCCAGACTGAGTCCCCAGCCTGGAAGGAATGTACTGGGGTTCCTAGAGATCGGGGCTCTTTCCATGGTGTATTGTTGTAGCTTATTTAGGGGGGCTCCCAAGGCTTGGAGATGTTCTCTTGCTCCCTTATCTCCTATTTGGTGCAGGTTCCCCAGGATGCTTCCTAGACATGGGGGAGGGCGTCCATACACTAATTCAAAAGGGGAAAAACCTTGAGTTTCAGGTGTGCAGCGAGCATGCAGGAGAGCCAGGGGCAGTAAATCTGGCCACGGGAGGCCAGTTTCTTGGCAAAACTTAGCTGGGGCTCCCTTGAGGGTGCAATTAATTCACTCTACTTTCCCTGAACTCTGGGCCTGTATGCAGTGTGGAGTTTCCAGCTAATGTTGAGGGATTTAGTTAACATTTGTACTACATCTGCTACAAAGGCAGGCCCATTGTCACTGTGGATTGTGAATGGCAGGCCAAACCAGGGCACAATTTTTCTCAGGAGGACTTTGGCTACCTCCCAGCCTCGTTCTGTCCTGGCTGGGAAGGCTTTGGCCCAGCCAGTGTATGTACATACTATTACTAGGCGACATCTGAGTCCTCTGCTTGGCTGGACATCTGTGAAGTCTATCCCAAGGTTTTCAAAGGGGGCAACTCCTGCTCTTTGGACACTGGCCGGAGGTCGTGGTGAGGATCGAGCGTTATTTATGGCACAAGTCATGCATTGCTCACTTACTGCTCAGCATAATGCTGGCAACTGGCTGATATAGTATTGCTTTTTTTTTTTTTAGTTAGGGTGGCCCCTTCAGCTATGGCTCAGTCTTTTTCTTTGTTAGTGTGCTTGGGTGGAGGGGCCTCCACTGGAGGTGTTAGGGCCATAGTGAGGGAAGGAGCTTTATCTGTTTTTTTATTGGCCACTGTTTTAGCTGCTTTATCTGCTAGCTGGTTCCCCTGTGTTATAGGGTTGTTTTTCTTTTGATGTTCTTTGTAATGCAGAATTGCTATTTTTTTATGTATGAAGAGACTGAAGAGCCTTTTTTATCTGGCAGGCCCAGGGCTGGTGTCTGTTTTGAAGCAGCTTTTATTTCCAAGAAGGTGGCTTTTGCCTCTTTTGTCCAGACAGGGGGCTTTCAGTCTGGCCCCCACCAGGAGGTTGCAGAAGGGCCTTGCCATTGCTGAGAATCCAGGAATCCAGACTTTTGCAGAACCCGGCAGCCTCTAGGAACTCTCGCATGGCTCCCCCCTCATCCGGAGCTGGGGCAAGGAGCCAATGACCTTTTTCCTCTCTGGTCCTAGTGCCCTTTCTCCCAGTTTTACAGGGTGTCACTGGCAAGAAGGAGGTCATCTACATACTGGAGGAGGGTGCAGCGTGTAGCTTCCCTCGGAAAGCTGGCAAGGTCTGCAGCCAATGCCTCTCCAAAGAGAGTGGCTGAGTTCTTGAACTCTTGTGGAAGCATGTCCAGGTTAACTGCATCTGCTGCCCCATGTCTGGTTCAGTCCATTCAAAGGCAAACAAGAACTGGCTTTGAAGGGCAAGCCGGAGGCAGAAAAAGGCATCCTTTAAGTCTAGGCAAGTGAACCATTTGGCAGACTGTGGGATCTGGCTGAGGCGGGTGTACAGGTTTGGGACCACTGGGTGTAAAGAAACAGTCACTTTGTTAATGGCTTGCAGGTCTTGAACAGGCCGGTACTCTCCTCCTGGCTTTTTGACTGGTAGAAGCTGGGTGTTCCAGGGTGACTGACGCTTGGTTAGAATTCCTGCCTCTCTGAGTCTGATCAGGTGCTCCTGGGTGCCTGCTCTCGCCTCTTGTGAGGGGGGTACTGCCGCTGTCTATGTGGCTGGACCCCCGGACTCAATTCTACAATGACAGGGGCTCGGTTATGAGCAAGTCCAGGTGGGTTGTCTTCAGCCCATACCTAGGGGATGGCAGTTCTGAGTTCAGGTGGGCTACTTGAGGGGGTCTGGGCACAGAACAGCCTCCACTCCTCTTCTCTAGGTGTGGTTATTGCCAGTACGAGGGACCCTGGCTCTTCTTGGCCTGAGTATAGTTTGAGGCTGGTGCGTCCAGTTGGTTTAAAAGTTATTTGGGCTCTGAGATTTGAGAGTATATCTCGGCTGAGGAGGGGAACGGGGCACTCGGGCAGGTAGAGAAACTCACATCAGGCCTGTGGCCTCCAAGTTCACATTGGCGGGCTTGGCAAAAGTGCTGCTGGGTTGCTTATGTCCCAGTGGCTGAGAATAGTTGCAGTCTTTTTGCTGAAGGGAGTCACAGGGAGGGTGACCACTGAGTGTTCTGCCCCTGAGTCAACCATAAAAGTCATGTGTTGTCCCCCCACTTTCTTTTTTTTTTTTTTTTTTTGGTGGTAAAATGACACAGCTGTTATATTTATTATATTTTATTTTTTTTAAATAATTTATTTTATTTTATGTCCCCCCACTTTCATCTGACCGTGGGCTCATGGAGGCCGAGCATGAGAGAGCCTGGTCTTTGTCAGTCTGAGTCTGCTCCGGCCGGACTAATGAGCCTTCCCCCGTGAGGCTCCTCCCGGCAGCGGCTGGGCCTTGGGGCTTTGCCTCGGTTGGGGCATTTGTTCTTCCAACGCCCCTTCTCTTCACAGTGAGCACACTGGTCCCTGGCTTTGTGCGTTCTAGGCTTTCTCCCTCTTGGTGGCTGGCTTTTCTCTGCCTTTTCGTCATCTCTCTTTTTTTTTTAGGGCAGTTGCCAGGAAGTTAGCCTTTTTCTTCATTTTTCTTTCAGCCTCTCTGTCGGCCTGAACTTCTCTGTTTAGATATACTTTGTTGGCAGTTTTAATCAGTTGAGTGATATTTATCCTGGCAAAGCCTTCAAGTTTTTGGAGCTTTTGAATGATGTCTGGGGCAGCTTGAGCTATGAATGAGGTGCTGACCATTCGCTGGCTCCCGGGTGACTCAGGGTTGAAGGGGGTGTAGATGTGATAAGCTTCACACAGTTCATAATAGTCGCCAGGAGACTCTCCTGGTTGTCGAGTGTCTGAAGATACTGTGGTCATGTTCATAGGGTTTTTGGACCTGGCTTTGATCCCCTGGAGGAGGGCATCCCGACATCGGCGGATCTGGTGCTGTCCCTCAGGTGGTGAAGTCCCACTCGGGGTGCTCCTCGGGGACAGCGATTTCAGCCCATGCTCCCCAATCAAGGACCCTGGCTGCCGCCTCTCTTCTATTGTGAACATGGTGTGGAGAAGCTGTTGACAGTTTTTCAGGTCGGCTGATGGATTTTCAAGAGTGATTCCATGAGATCAACCAGGACTTGTGGCTTTTCTGACGGGGTGTCAGTTGTGGAGAGGGTTGATAGTAAAACATGGACTGGCTGGGCTGGATGGTCCCATGTTTATTATGTCTTTCAGGCTCCCGCATCTCTTGCACTGGCATCTGAAGGGTGCCTGCTCCTGGCCGAGGGTGCAGTCTGGCTGCTGGTCCGGGGGAGAATGGGTTCACTGGTTCTGGCATTGTCAGGGAGGCTGAGAGCAGCGGGGTGTCTGGGACCCGGGGGCTGGGTGCTGATGGCCTTGGAGGCACATAAGGTGGGGGCAATATTAGCTCTTCCTCCGGGTCACCAGCAAGAATCTGTGGAGGCTTTGCAGGCTTCTTTGTTGGGGCAACTAGACCCCACCCTGTCCCTGCCTGCTGGAAGCACATCGCACCCAAGGGGGAAGGGTCCGGGCGACTCCTAACCAGGAGTCAGTGTGTGGGAACTGGTCAGGGTGACCTGGATCTCCAGTGATGACCCGCCAGACCTGGAGGACTGTCGGGACATCTAGGAGGCCACCCTACACTGAAGGTGGGCCATTCAGATTCGCTCAGAGCTTTTAACCTTCCAGGGGTTAATCTCACTCTGTAGTCGTCTGAAAATCCCTTCCTGAAATTCTTGATCATAGCGTCGAGGACTGTGGGTTTGCTGTGCCCTGACCCCATGATGTGTCTGTCCATGGACGGTGCCGTGACAACAGACAAGGGAGGGGGGGCCTCCTCTGGAGAGGAGACCAGTCAGATGCCCGTCCGTTCCGCTCCTCGCAGAGACTGTGGTCAGCCTTGACTAAGGTGCCCCCGTGTAAGTCCCGGGCCAGGTCAACCGAAGCTGAATCACCATTATGTTGTGGCGGCTGACCGCGGATGCGGCGAAGGGCCCACTCAGATCCCGTAGCGCAGGCCGTGAATCTCAGATTCAGCGCAGACTGAATGACTCCAGCCGCCCTGCACACTCACTCACACACTCAGACCAGAGTTTAAACATGCCCCCCCTGGAATGTCTACCTGTGAGACTTCTAAGAAGTCTCCGGGCGGCGATCAGGCTCCCCTTCCACCCCAACGGGTGGGACTGGCTGGGTCAGGGGTCCTGGGGCCTTACTGGATTCGACGTCGGAACCAGGTCCTCACCTGCCGGCCTCCTTGAGCCCAGCGGGAGCAGTGGAGCGGCCGGCCCAGGCCCACCGGCGGGAGACGGCCGCCAGATCAGGCAGGGCGCGCCTTCTCCGGTGGCCATCATCACCCATTCCTTCAACGCCCCGCTGTTTGTCCCAAACTGGTGGCAACGAAGGGCCAGCGCGGTTGGGTTTTCTGGTCAGGGAACCAAATGTTATGGAAAATACTGGAAAGCCTGGACAGATCAGTGACAGAAGAACCAGGCGGCGCTCAGAGGTCTTGGAGTGTGGAGGCTTTATTTCACCCCGGCGGGCTCAGAGGGGAGTCATCTCCCAAGGTCTGAGCCCCGAACAAAGGCAAAGGGAGCAACATGTGTCTTTCTGCTTCTGTATCTGTAACATCCCTACGTGCACAGCAAACGTGCAGGCGAGGGGGGTGAGTTTAGGGAGTGAGCCTTGGGAACGGGTGCTCGGCAGAGCGGGAAGTCAAGGGGGTGTTTTTGTTGTTTGTGTTGAGGAGGGGGAGACACAGGGGAGCCCCCTGGGCTAGACTGCTGTCCTTGTAAATTTTTCCCTGTCACTTGGAGACCTTAGGGGGCTGCGTGACGGCTGGCGTTGTAGGGTCTCTTTTCATTGAGATAGTGGAAAATGTTACACAGGAGAAAGAGGATTATGGAGAGTTAGTGAGAAGAGAGAGGGACTTAGGCGGGAGGGAGACGCACTTCAGCATCGCTTGGAGGGGCTGGGCGATGACCTATGGGATGCTGTTAAAGAAGAGAGACAGTGACTGAAAAGGCAGGTCACACAGGCTCCTAGAAGATTCCTTAGCAGCGGCAATGACCGCAGGAAAAGCCGCATTGCAGGAGGCCGTGGGGGAGGGGGAGGAGAGAGTAGAGCCTTCAGCCCTGGAAATGGTGGAGGAGTTGAGGCCACTGGCGGATCTGCTACCCAGGCCACTGCCGGAGGTACCATCTTCTCCTGTTTTAAAGGCCCGCCCAGCCATGCTCCGCCCCTAGACCCAGGATGAGCCGGCGGACATGAGCATCCGGTATAAGCAGAGGCCATCGGAATCTCTGCCTGTATGGCTTTTATGTCTCTGGGATATGGGGGTGGAAAAAATTGTGTCGGGTACTGAGATGAGTAGACTGGCTTCCCTGACCACCCACCCTTCCCTCCGGCAGTGGTTGCAAAATGCCCGTCACGCCTCAGGGAATCAGACACCCCTGGAATGGCTGACAGCTGCCATCAGGGTAGTTTGGCCTAATCAGGGTGCTTTACCATTTTTCCCAGTAGTTGGAAAATGTAGGCAGAGCTCCAACAGGTACTGCCGGAATTCGGTATGAAAAACATCATCTATAATACGGACCCCAGGGCCCTGATGAGGAGGTGCTCACTATAGGAATGAGAAACCCGGGGCTGCATCAGCTCCCACATCTCTTTGGGTCCCTAGTGACTACTCTTGCCCCCCACCTAGGGCACCCATAAGGAAGGCTACTCATACTTTAGCAGATCTGGGGGAGGTGAAACAATAAGGGCACGGAGGGAAGTACGGGCCACGACTGAAAGGAGAAGTGCAAAGGGCCCCATGAAGGTCTCGAGGACCCAGATGTGGGTTGATTTGATAAAGGTCAGGGTAGTGAAAGAAAAACTTGATGGGCAGCCCAATAGAATATTGTTAGAACTGTGGCACCAGTTAAAGCCAGAGCAGCAGTTCCAGCCGCTGAAATCCAGGACACAGAAACTAGAGTCGAGGCCTCACGCCCAGCCTGTGTCTCTGCAAAATTTCATGGGAGACAGTACTCAGGATTCGCCTGAGCCCTCACCCGCATAGGGGGATGATTGGGCATTGCGGTTAAACCGAGGAGGGGGTCAAGGTCCCCACCCTGGAGGATGTGGTGGGGACAAGAGGCCACATGTAGAATTAGCAATTTGTTGGTCCCCCGTGAGTGTACAACGTGTCCTGGCGCTGGTGGACACAGGAGCTGAGTGTTCTTTGATTCATGGCAACCCTGAGCATTTCCCGGGACCCCTGCTGTGATAGATGGCTATGGGGGAAAGGCAATTAGAGTGAAGAAAGCCCAAATCTCATAGGGGATGGGGCGTTTACCCCCAAAGGAGTATACCGTGTATATTTCTCCCATCCCTGAATATGTTTTGGGGGGTAGATATCCTGCAGGGCCTTTGGTTACAGACCACTGCAGATGAGTTCAGACTGAGGGTGTGTGTGGTAAAGGCAGTTCTGAGGGGACATGCTAAGCCCCCACCTGTAGCTCTGCCTGTACCTCGGCAGGTGACAAATACTAAGCAGTATAAATTGCCTGGGGGGCACAAGGAAATTGGAGAAACTCTGCAGGAGTTGGAGAGGGTGGGCATCATAAAGCCCACTTATACTCATTTTAATTCCCCAGTGTGGCCAGTGAGAAAGCCAGGTGGCTCCTGGAGTATGACTGTGGACTACAGGGAATTGAATAAAGTCACATCTACTTTGCATGCTGCTGTCCCCTCTATAGCAGACATTATTCTGGACACCCTCAGCCATGAACTGGGAATGTATCATTATGTTGTAGACCTTGCTAATACTTTCTTCTCTATTGACATAGCACAGGAAAGCCAGGAACAGTTTGCCTTCATGTGGGAAGGCTGGCAGTGGACATTCACTGTCCTTCCCCAGGGATACCTCCACAGTCCCACCATCTGTCATGGACTTGTAGCTCAGGACTTGGCCACATGGAAGAAACCACAAACAGTGCAGTTGTATCACTACATGGATGATATTATGTGTGGGGAACTGCCTTTGCATCTCAGCCTCGCCACGCGGGTGGCCGCTGGGAACTGCCGTTGAATCTCAGCCATGCCACAAAAGATGGCCACTGAGAACTCAGCCGCGCTGCAGGGGTGGCCGCCAAAAGCCCCCTGAGGTTTAGCTGCGCCCACTCCGGTCCGCTTCTTACATCAGAGACAGCTGCGCAGGCGCGCAGCTCCGTGCCTGATTCGGAAAAGTAAAGTTACCTTATTAGCATAGGTGACCGATGGGGGGGAGGCTTCACCCTATATATCCCATGCCCTGAGCCCCAATAAATGAGTTCTCCCCTTGAGTGAACTTCCTGTCGCGTCTGATTGTCTCCGGGGAAAAGGGGCGGCCAGCGGCGAGTGGCCAGTGGCCAGCGGCCAGCGGCGGCGGCAGCAGAGGCTGGAGCGGCTGCAAGCAGCGGGGGCCGCCGAGCTCCGGAGGCTGCGGGAACGGGCGGACAGCCGGCGCTTACCTCCCTTGCTCTGCCTATCGGGGCGAGCCTCTCTCCCTGCCTTCCTCCCCTCCGCTGGTTCGGAGGGTCGCAGAAAGAGCTTGTAACACAAAGAGCTGTAGTCCTGACCGAGACCAGGACCGGCGGGGGAGAGAGGGGAAAAAACCCGATAATTATGCTCACATCTGATTCTCTTTCAGATTTAGAAGGGGCAGTTCCTAGACTGTTGCAACATCTACAGGAAAAATGATGGGCTGTGAACAGCACCAAGGTTCAGGGACCTGGTTTGTCTGTGAAATTCTTGGGGGTTGTCTGGTCGGGTAAGACTAAAGTTGTTCCTGAAGCAGTTATAGACAAGGTCCAGGCTTTCCCCACCCCTACCACTGTGGCAGTATTGCAAGAGTTTTTGGGTCTTTTGGGCTACTGGAGAGTGTTTATCCCACACTCAGAACAAATTCTGAAGCTCTCATACCAGTTGATATGAAAGGGCATCAGGTGGGACTGGGATGAGACGTGTGCAGCTGCTTTTACTGCTGCCAAGCGGACAGTCAAGGCCGTACAGGCCTTGAATGTAATGGACTCATCAAGGCCCTGTGAGCTAGATGTTCATGTAACCCAAGATGGTTATGGATGGGGTCTTTGGCAGCGGCTTGAAAGGACACACCAACCTATTGGATTCTGGTCACAACTATGGAAAGGAGCAGAGGTCCAGTACACCTTGACAGAGAAGCAACTGGCTGCTGTGTACCACGCCTTTCTGGCTACGGAGCCCATTCCTGGAACAGCTCCAAGCAAGGTAATAACCACCTATCGCATCATGGGGTGCGTGTGAGACTGGACCCAAAGGCCACAGAGTGGCGTGGCACAGACACCTGCATTGGCCAAATGGGGCGCATATTTACAGCAGTGCAGTCCCCTGTCTATAGCCCCTTAAGTGGAGAACTCCAATGCTTATTGGGGCCGGTGACCTATACCAGTGGAAAGCAGGAAGAACTTGCTTTTCAGCCCTTGGTAGCCAAGACTCCTTATCAGGAGGGAAAAGCCCCTATACCTGAAGATACTTGGTACACAGATGGCTCCAGTCATGGGCAACCCCTGAAGTGGAGGGCTGTGGCTTTCCATCCTAAGACTGAGATTATATGGATGGAGGATGGAGAGGGAAGAGCAGCCAATGGGCTGAGTTGCGGGCAGTGTGGCTCATGATCACCCAGGAGCCCTCCCCCATAGATGTCTGCACTGACAGCTGGGCCGTCTATTGGGGCTTGACCCTGTGGCTACCGACATGGTATCATGCCAGCTGGATGGTTGGTCACCGGCCCCTTTGGGGGCAAGAGTTGTGGCAAGACCTATGGGCCTCTGGTCAGACTAAGACTGTTACCGTATATCATGTGACTGGCCATTTGCCTTTGGCATCCCCAGGGAATGATGAAGCAGACACATTGGCCCAGGTGCGCTGGCTAGAAGGAAAGCCTGCCTCTGATGGGGCCCTATGGCTACACCAGTGTTTGTTGCACGCGGGGCAATAAACAATGTGGGCTGTAGCCCATCGGTGGGGCTTGTTGTTGACCTTTGAAGAAGTCAGCAGAGCCCGGAAGGAGTGCGTTGTGTGCGCTAAGAGGGACTTACACTGAGTCCCACAGCAACATGGGACAATAGTAAAGGGGCCAATGCCCCTTGTCAGGTGGCAGATAGACTATATTGGGCCTCTGCCCATATCAGAAGGATATCGGTATGCCATGACATGTGTGGACACAGCTACTGGACTATTGGTTGCTTTTCCTGCACATCGTGCAGATCAGCAAACCACCAAGAGGGGCCTGGAGCGTCTCTTTGCAGCCTATGGCCAGCCGCAGGTGACTGAAAGCAATCAAGGCACCCACTTTACTGGACATGCGTTACAAGAATGGGTGCAGCAATTAGGAATAAAGTAGATATTTCATGTGCCATATAATCCTACTGGGGCAGGTGAGGTACAACAGTTTATTGAAATCTGGCCTGAAGTCGGACACCAATTATCTACGGGGCTGGTCAGTTCGCTTATGGACAGTGCTACGGCATTTGAATGAGAAGCCCCAGAAGGGCACATTGAGCCCTGTGGACATGCTAAGACACATTGCTGCCTCTCCTATACAATTGTATGTGCAAACCAAAGAGTTACTGAAGCCAGGATATGGCCAACAGGGCAACATCCTGCTGCCAGCCCCTACTGCACTATACCCTGGAGACACTGCTGAGTGGACATGGCCCTGGACATTTTGACACATGGAGAAGTGATAGCTGGCCCTTCTGGCATCTTGGGGAAAAGGCCTGGAAGCTGGCCTCCTGTGTATTCCTGGAGTAATAGCTGAATGGCCCCCAAAGGTCACGTAGCGTACCCCAAATGTCCAGGAGGTAAGAGCATCTTGCAGAGAACTTTTGTTTTATCTTTATGGCCCGTGCATGTACCTCCTGTAGCCCTATATATTGACCCATATGTAACTCTCACAGGGAGGGGGGTAGAAGTCTGGTATACTAGACCAGGACGAGATCTCATTCCTGCCACTGTTTTATCACAAGACCACTCTCTTGCATGTATCCTACCTGATGGACAAGATTTGCCTATGTTGGTGTCATTAAAACATGTATCTTGTCGCTCTTAGGTTGTTTTCTCCTACAGTCCTTGTGGCCTGAATGCGCCCCCTGGCTGCAGCTGCCGCATGGTGATTGCTCTGAACCCTCGGCTACTGCCTCCCTGTGGAATGGATGGGCTATGGACTTAATCTGCATAAGACTTTGAACCTAGCTGAATCCTCCGGCTTGAGGATTGTCATAATTGTATTGCTGTTGCTATTGTTATGTCATTAGTCTGGTCACAGTGCTCCAGTTTTCTTCCCCAGGGACCATTGTGGAAGAAGGGGAATGAGTAGATTGTAAGGCGAGATTCCTGGAGGGGCGGTCTGTGGGTAAAATTATAACATATCCAGAATATCTCGCCTGGTTTTAGTTCATTTGCATATCCGCAGGGGTGGAGAGTTGATCTCCATATCAATGAGTAATTACCTGGGCAACCGAGGGTGTGTCTGAACCTGAGGGGTTAAGGGGAAGGGGCTGGCTGGCTTGCTTGCTGGTTTCTTCCAGAGCAGAGGAGAAAGACTGCCCGAGACTGCAATTTGTGAGCAGTAAATGGGTTTTAAACTATATTTCTCCCTTTGACTGATTTCGGTTTTTAGAGGTATTTTGCCCCGGGATTTCCTCTCCCCGGACTTAAACTTCCACTCCAGAGCCCCCCACAGGATCAGGCTGAGGCTGGGGCTTCACCTGCAATCAGACACTGGCTTCTCCTTCCCTGTTCTGCTTCCTCATCCCCTTCCAAGAGTGGGAATATTTCCTTAGTAAGCCACTTATATGTGAATCCTTGTCTCACCTGACCTAAGACAGACAGAGGGTTCAAGCACCAAAGCTACCCATATCCTGGCTCACAATTCTTTAGGGAGAAGGGACAACATGAGGGGAGGGCTGCAAAAGCTAAACCTCTTCCCACGGCAGCCCAGAGAGGTATTCCTCTCCCCTTCCCCAGCCTGGGCTGCTCAAACCTGCCTCACCTGGCTTCTCTAGAAAGGGCATTTTAGCACCAGGCTTCCAACTGCCCAGAGCTATGGGAAACTGATGGAAAATGCAAACTCATTATCAATTCCAGACCGAGCCAAAAGTGTAAATATGGAGCTCAAACCGGGGCAAATAACTTCAAAACTCATACAGAGAAGACTCACCCTCTTTGGCAAGCCTAGAAATTGTCCAGACAGTTCAGGGTTCTCTGAGACCAACATGAGAGACTAAAGAATTGAACTTTCTGTCCCATCTTTGCTCAGCCTGCCCTCTGCTGGAGTGGCTCATGAACAGCGGCTAGTCAGGAGGGACGGAGCCAAAAGCAGGAGGCCTCCAGAACCCCACTCAAAGCCTGCTCGACCTTCAGGGACCAACTTAAATGTCACCTCCTCCAGGAAGACTCCCCTGATTCTTGCACATAGAAGCATGTACTCTACTGTGAGCTCTCCCATCCCTTTATTTATACTTCCCTTCTGGTGTTTCTACCTTATGCCATGGTTATATAGCACATGTTCTCTCCCTGACTCTGAGCTCCCAGAGAAAAAGGATTTTTTTATTTGTTTACTCCCAAGGGATTTTGCACCTGCCCAGAAATGTTTCCTACAACTAAATAAGCCCTACATTTATATCATTAAAGAGTGTCCTTTGAATTCAAATGCATTTCCAAAAAGACCCAATTAAAATGTAACTATGAAAAGACATAAACATGTTGCCTGGCCTGTGATTAATTAACTACTTAAGGCATTACCACATCAGTGGAACCCAGAGCTCAGAGCCAAGGTTTTATGGGAAATATTTTTAGGTGGCAAAGAAAGATGAGAAAAGGAAGAAGGTAAAGAATAAGGAGGAGGGGATTCAACATGAGGCACTTCTAAAGACCATTGGCTGGATAAGATTGGGGAGAGCTGGAGGCACTGCATGGAGGCAGAAGGGAGCTAAGGACCCACGTACCTTGAGGCAGAGGCCCCAGAAGGAAATGTGTGGGACACACCAAAGGGGCCATTGTATCTTGTAGGACCCAAATTATTGGCTTTAAATGCAAAAAAGCAAACACTGAAACAAAATTTAAAAATACTTCATTAAATGTCAGTAAAACATGACAGTGTATCTACTTTATTTAGCATTTATAAATATTCATTCCATTTGAAAAGAATTTGTGGGTTAGATTTCCTCACTTCATAATTCCCGATTAAAGACAGTGACTCCTGAGAAATCGTAGCCAACTGCGAATTCAATATTACTCATAGCCAAGTAATTTCCAAAGCGAACTTATAAAACTCCTTTCAGATTTTCAGAGCAAAATTATACTTAATGTAGGGCACGAGTGCATTTTAAATATTTGATATAATAAAAGGAGGAGTCCCTAGGGTTTACAGAGTTTTTTAAATGACCCCGAGTATCAAAAAACAATTTCGTCCATCCCCTTCATTTTCACTCTTGATGGCATTAATGTTCACCTTCCACGGACAGGAACTCACGGACGAGCAGCTTTCTTCTCTGAAATACAGCTTGAATTTACCTGCTGGTCCCCCTGCATGGACCAATTGCTTACAACTAATTGATCGATTAAATGCTTGGAAGAAATAACTGTAAAGTTTTCCTGTTTCCAAGGGACCCTCCAGAGGGAACTGGAGTTATTCCTTTTTTTGTGTATATTTTCTAAGTATCTTTTGCATTTGCAAGCAAAAACTGAATATATATTCTGCACCTTCCCCTTTTATATAGCTATTAATATACTCAAACTGCCATGTTCCTTGTCCTTTCTACTTAATAATTGAATCCCCTTTCCAAAACAGAAAGTTAAGAGGAAACTGCTAGTAACCCTCCCCCCAAAACAGTCAGAAGGGAAGAAACATACAGCCTTTTAGGAGGTAGGAGCAGTTTGTATCTAGTCAGAAAACACTAAGCTACAGAATATTTAAAGAGAACTCTTAATCGTTTTATGAGGGAACAGTTTTATGAGACTCGGCAGAGAGTGCCAGTGCTGTGACGCCGATACGGTGACACTTTCTGTCTTTTCCTTGTTTTTCACGACCTTGACAATTTCGAGGAATCTTGGTACAAGGTGTTTTGTAGAATTTTCCTCCATCCAGAAGTCCTCCAGAAGGCTGGAGGGTTTTTCTGATGTTTTCTCATGATTAAGCGGGGTTATGGGTTTTGAGGAAGAATCTCACAGAGGTGAAGCGCCCCCCTCATCACACCCCATCAGTGGTACAGTGATGGTGACATGCCAGCGGGGGTGATGTTAAACTTGATGATTTGGTTCAGGGAGTGTTTGCCAGGGTTCTCCCCTGTAAAGTGACTGCTTTTCCCCTTTCCATACTGTATTCTTTGGATGTGAGTCACTAAGTTCACCCACATTCAAGGCCTGGGTGGGGGTAAGGGGCTGGGGGTGAGATTCAAGCTCTACCTCCTAAGGTTAAGGTATCTACTTATGTAATTGGAATTTTTCTGTAAGGAAGATTTGTCCTTTGTCCCCCATCTATTTATCAGATCTTTAGTTTATACTAATATGGACTTACATGTATTCTATTCTAATACCACGCTATTTATTGCTCACGCTGTTCTAACTTCGGCCATTGGGAGCTCTTCCAATTGTTTCCTGTGTCTCTTTGACATCCTTTTGATTCTGAGCACATCCTTGCTTTCTAGCACTCTAAGATGCTGATCTTTATATTTTTTAAGTCCTGCATGGCAGCATCTCACTTTGTTGCTGTTTTTCCCTAGCAAAATGTGCATGTTTATATGGTTATATTAGACATAAGCTGGAAGGGGGTAGGTGGGGAGGCAGAGACTCCTGCTGTCTCCCAATATCTATCCCCCCTTCTTCCAAAACTGCAGTGGTCACCTAGGTAAACCTACTTCCTTAGCCTTTCTTGCCGCCAGACATGTTTATTGACTGAGTTCCGGCCAATGATCTCTAAGTGGGATTGTTGTAAGCCACTCCCGAGTTCTTGCCCTTAAAAAGACTGAGCATGAATGAGCTCCCTGGGTCCCTTTCCTCCTTCCTGCTGGCTGACAGATGGCGAGATCCACACCAGACACTTCCTATTAGCCGAACAGCAAGAGCCCAGACCCCGTGTCAGGGAACGGTTTTCTGGCAGCTGAACTGAGGGAGTCCCCCAGCCTGTTCTCTATCCCCGAGGAGTCCTCATAACACCACACCAGCAGGCCAAACAGACCACCTAGACCACCAGAGCGTGGACATCGGCGCTGAAACAGTGTGCAGTGGGGTGGCCTGCTAAAAACAAGTCTACGGAAAACGTGCCCGGGGCAGAAGAGGTGCCTGAGCGTGAGCAGCGTATGCCGCTCTTGCAAATGGTGGCTGGGCAGAGGCGGCAGGCTCAGGCTCAGCGTGGGCAGCCAGATGGAGTGCCGGGGCCCAGCTCCTCACTGTCACTGGGCGGTAAGGTGCTCTGGTTAGCTGCAAAAAGCAAATATGGTCCCATTTTCACTTTTCTTTCCTCTTCCCTACTCCCTTTTAATTATTACAAATGCTAACTGATCAGAAACCATGAAATGTTTGAGAAATAAAAAGAGCAAAGTAATAGTCTGAATCCCTGGGTAAGGATCAAAAGAGACAATTACTGAGTTTCTACTATACGCTGAACGGTTTGTCACATAGAATATTATTCTTCATAGCACCACTGAAAGACAGTATTTCATCTCTAACTATTGGAAGGGAGAAGGTCATCAGAAAGTTAAGTAACTTTCCCAAGGTTGCCCAGCAGGACATTCACAGAACTGGGCCTGGAGTCAAGGCTGCCTGTCCCCAGCTCTTCCGTTTACCTTGTTGCTGTGTCTCTGGGGGTGCTCAGGGCCTGCTGAGCACTTTGTATTTTGCAACTGGCCCTGTTCTTTCGGGAGGGCTTACTTGTTGGAACCCAGCATAGGAGCCTTATTAACCAGGCACGTGGCCCCCTTTCCTCTGGGCAGTTGTGATAGACTCGCTCACACTCCGACACTGGGCCCTGGTTGGTGTCCTGTGTCCCATCCTGCAGCCCTGGGGTCTGTCCGGGTTCTTCCTATAGCATCACATGGGAGAAAGCATGCCTGGAACTCAGGGAAGAGCTGTAGGCAGAGTCCTTGCCTGGTAGTATAGAACCAAGTCGGTGATATGGGAAAACAGGTAGGAAACATGGGTTGTTTTTTTGTTTTGTTTTGCTTTGCTTTTTGGCCTGATGATGGCTGCTAACATTATCTGAGGAGCCTGGTGCTTAACTGCATAAGCTTTGAAATCGACAACCTGGGTTCGTCTCCAAACCTTGCTACTGTTCCAGTTATCTATTGTTCTGGAACAAACTACCTCATGACATAGTGGCAACAGGTTCATTATCTCACATGATTTTGTGGGCTAGGAATTCAGGCTTGGCTGGGTGTTTCTTTTTTCCATATGGCATCAGCTGAGGTTCCTCGGTGGTCTTCAGCTGGTAACTGAGCTGTTCTGAAGGTGATTCTGTGCACATAGCTGGTGTGTTAGAGGAAGGCTGGAAGGCTGGGCTCAGCTGGCCCCTCACTCTTTCCATGTGGTTCCAGGGGGCCTCCACATGGTCTCCCCGGCAGGTGTGTCCGATTTCCTACATGGCAGCTCTCCTAGAGTCTGGGTCCAGAGTTCACATACCACCCTTTCTCCTTGTCCTCTGTGGGGAGTCAAAGCAGTTGGACGCTTGTCCAGATTCAAGAGGAGGGAAAAGAGACCTCACTGCTCTATGGAAGGAGTGTCAATCAGTTCATGGCCAGGTTTCCTTGCATGGAAAATGTAAATTGAATCTGACATGGAGCCTGCCCTTAAGTTGTTTCCTATCTAGTAGAAGGTAAGACATATGGACAGAATTGATGAGAGAAACCCAGAGGTGCAAAGGACTCTGAGCATGCCCAGAGGACCATGGTTCCTAAGAGGCAGAGCTGGCTGGGAGTCAGTCCTTCTGGCTGCCGGGCATCAGGAGGACCCTGAAAGGTGATGGCATTGCAGCTGAGCCTCAGAAGACGGGGTGGCAGGGACGGCCAGTTGTTCCCCAACATCAGTTACCCTCTTTTCTATGCCAGGGCCCTGGTCTTCCAGAAATAAGAACACTTTTTATTCTCCCTTGCAGTTTGGTGTGACTGTGTGACAAGACTCTGGCCTCTGGGCTGTCATGAGAAGAAGAGATCTGAGCAATTGCCAGGTTATATCCTTACAGAGAGGAAGCAGACCTTTCCCTGCCCCTTCCTCCCTCTTGGTGCTCACAAAGTAGATGATGTCATTGCCAGCTCGGCACATGAGGACCTGGAAGCCCCGTAAAGCTGGCAGAGCAACAAGACAGAAGGAAACTGCTAGGTTCCAGCTGTCCGACTAGGGCAGGAACAAGGCGTATTCCCTCTTCCCCCGACGGAGCGGCAGTGGGGACGGGAGTGCTGTCTGGGCTCTCCCTGGGAGCGCCTAGTGCTGCTGGTGTTGGGAAAGGGTGGGAAAGGGAATCCAGTTCCAAGAATGGAGGAAAAAGTGTAAGTCCAGGGAATTGTTTTCATTAATTTTATACTCTGAGGAAGAAGAGGAGAGAGCAATAAATATCATCTCACAGTCTCTTAAGGGCAGGCTGACATGGTGGTTTCAAAAAGCATTGACTTTCCCTTTTCACTCCTGTACTTCACTTAATGTGAGAATCAAATTAAATGTGTCTGTTATATTAACGATTAGTGGTCAGAAGGCCCAAGGCATTATTCACGTGCCTTTAAAAGTCAATTTTTTTCTCAGATATTTTCTGTATATTCTCCTAAATTACCTTACAGAAGCTTTAGCATTCTTTTATTCACATTTAGATTTGAAGTTCACCTGGCATTGGGTTTTGTGTGTGGTATGAGGTTAGGCCAAAGTTTCAGTTGTTTTAAAAACCATCCTTTTCCTACTACTCTACAGGGATAACTCTGTCATCAGTCAAAGGCATTTGGCAGTATCTATGCACTAAAATTGAACAGATGCACACCCTGTGATCCACTAAGTCCACTCCTGGATATACACTTAACAGAAGCACATTTATATGAGCATGCAAGGACGGATTCAAGAATGTTTATAGCAGCACTATTCAAAATAGCTCAACAGACGACAATATTGTATTATAATCATTAAACTTGCTAAGAGAGTAGAACTTAATAATACCAACCACTACAAGGAAAGGATCATTATGTACACGATAAAGATGCTAATTATTGCTACAATGGCAATCATATCACAATATATAGTTGAATCAGACTAGCACATTGGACACCTTAAGTTTGCACAGTGCTATCTGCAAATATATTTCAATTTTTTTTAAAAGGCAAACAACAACAAAGCCCCCAAATAGCCCTTAGATGAAAACCAGTCAAATGTCAATCAGCAGTAGAAGAAAGTTAAGGTATATTCATGGGGTAAAACAGCCCACGGCCATGAAAACAAGTGAGCTAAACTGCACACAATAACCATAAGAAACCTCACAAATGTGTTGAGTGAAAGAAGCCAAAAGTAAAATAATATAAACTATACCATTCTATTTATATACATTGTTTTAAATGGGCAAAACCAATTTATGGTGTTAGAAGGTTGCCTTTGGGGAGGAGAGTGGAGTTAGTAACTGGGGGGACCAGGAGAGGGTTTTTGAGGTGCCATTAATGGTCTGTATCTTAACCTGGGTGGTGACACTGTCTGATGATCCATTGAACTGTACATTTATAATGTTTGTACTGTTTGGTATGTGTACTATATATTTCAGTCTAAAAGTTATTTTTTTATGCTTATAAATGTAATGTATTTTATTTCCAATTGTCTAACTTCATAAAGCATAATAACTTACATGTACTTTCACATACCAAATAAATTAAACTTATAAGGTAAGCCAAATTTCTCTTAAATGTTCCCCAAAAGTACCTAACATAAATTTTTTTTTATTTACAATTTATTTTGGTATCATTAACCTACAATTACATGTGCAATATTATGGTGATTAAACTACCCCCTTCATCAGGTCCCCCCCACCAACCCCATTACAGTCACTGTCCATCAGCGTAGTGAGATGCTATAGAGTCACTACTTGTCTTCTCTGAGTTGTACAGCCCTCCCCGTGCCCCCCCTACCTTATGTCTGCTAATCGTAATACCCTTTTACCCTCTTATCCCTCCCTTCCCACCCATCTTCCCCAGTCCCTTTCCCTTTGGTAACTATTAGTCAGTTCTTGGGTTCTTTGAGTCTGCTGCTGTTTTGTTCCTTCAGTTTTTTTCTTTGTTCTTATACTCCACATATGAGTGAAATCATTTGATACTTGTCCTTTTCGGCTTGGCTTATTTCACCGAGCATAATACCCTCTAACTCCATCCATGTTGTTGCAAATGGTAGGATTTGTTTTCTTCGTATGGCTGAATAGTATTCCATTGTGTATATGTACCACCTCTTCTTTATCCATTCATCTACTGATGGACACTTAGGTTGCTTCCATTTCTTGGCTATTGTAAATAGTGCTGCAATAAACATAGGGGTGCATCTGTCTTTTTGAAACTGGGCTGCT
This sequence comes from Phataginus tricuspis, assembly GCA_029783875.1. Classification (NCBI taxonomy): domain Eukaryota; kingdom Metazoa; phylum Chordata; class Mammalia; order Pholidota; family Manidae; genus Phataginus; species Phataginus tricuspis. The sequence continues at coordinate 3,770,361 of JAQQAC010003639.1, read as the reverse complement.
GCATTCTATGGGTAAATTCCTAGGAGTGGAATTCCTGGGTCAAATGGTATTTCTATTTTGAGTTTTTTGAGGAACCTCCATACTGCTTTCCACAATGGTTGAACTAATTTGCATTCCCACCAGCAGTGTACGAGGGTTCCCTTTTCTCCACATCCTCGCCAACATTTGTTGTTGTTTGTGTTTTGGATGTTGGCCATCCTCACTGGTGTGAGGTGATATCTCATTGTGGTTTTAATTTGCATTTCTCTGATGACCAGCGATGTGGAGCATCTTTTCATGTGCCTGTTGGCCATCTGAATTTCTTCTTTAGAGAAGTGTCTATTCATGTCCTCTGCCCATTTCTTAATTGGATTATTTACTTTTTGTTTGTTAAGGTGCGTGAGTTCTTTATATATTTTGGATGTCAACCCCTTATCAGATACATTGTTTATGAATATATTTTCCCATATTGTAGGATGTCTTTTTGTTCTACTGATGGTGTCCTTTGCTGTACAGAAGCTTTTCAACTTGATATAGTCCCATTTGTTCATTTTTGCTTTTGTTTCCCTTGCTCGGGGGGATATGTTCATGAAGAAGTCACTCATGTTTATGTCCGAGAGATTTTTGCCTATGTTTTTTTCTAAGAGTTTTATGGTTTCATGACTTACATTCAGGTCTTTGATCCACCTTGAGTTTACCTTTGTGTATGGGGTTAGACAGTAGTCCAGTTTCATTCTCTTACATGTAGCTGTCCAGTTATTCCAACACCAGCTGCTGAAGAGGCTGTCATCTCCCCATTGTATATCCAAGGCTCCTTTAAAAGTTATTTTTAAAAAGTAGTTGGTCATTATGTTATATTCTAAAGGGAGTAAGACTGAAGAGAGGTATGACGGAGTTAGGACAGATTATATCTGGAGATGGCCTTTGTGGGGAACTGCCTTTGCATCCAGCCTCGCCACGAGGGTGGCCGCTGGGAACTGCCTTTGCATCTCAGCCTTGCCACGAGGGTGGCCGCTGAGAACTGCCTTTGAATCTCAGCCATGCCACAAAGATGGCCACTGAGAACTCAGCCGCGCTGCAGGGGTGGCCGCCAAAAGCCCCCTGAGGTTTAGCTGCGCCCACTCCGGTCAGAGACAGCTGCGCATGCGCGCAGCTCTGTGCCTGATTCAGAAAAGTGAAAGTTGCCTTATTAGCATAGGTGACCGCCGGGAGAGACTTCACCCTATATATCCCATGCCCTGAGCCCCAATAAACGAGTTCTCCCTTCGAGTGAACTTCCTGTCGCGTCTGATTGTCTCCGGCGAAAAAGAAGCGGCCAGCGGTGAGTGGCCAGCGGCCAGCGGCCAGCGGCAGCGGCGGCAGAGGCTGGAGCGGCTGCAAGCGGTGGCGCCGCCGAGAGCTGGAGGCTGCGGGAACGGGCGGACAGCCGGCGCTTACCTCCCTTGCTCTGCCTATCGGGGCGAGCCTCTCTCCCTGCCTTCCTCCCCTCCGCTGGTTCGGAGGGTCGCAGAAAGAGCTTGTAACACAAAGAGCTGTAGTCCTGACCGAGAGCAGGACCGGCGGGAGAGAGAGGGGAAAAAACCCGATAGGCCTTCTTTTACTTTCAAAGTAGCTGTTGCATTTCTCTTGTGAAGCACCAAAACATACCAAATATTTGACATACATGCAAAGCAACATATGATATTTGATATAAAATGATGGATGGAATAGGAAAACTAGTAGTCAGATCTCAGCAAATCTCAAATACCACTGACCATGAAATGTACTATTGTTTTAATAATGTATTGGGAAAAAATACTGCTAATTAAATATGAAACCATGCTTTAACAATGGACCTGGGTGACATAAAATGGTCATATCAGGTTTTCATTGCTTTGAGGTTCCTTTGATTTATTCCAAGGGATTTGGCAGTTTTCCTACATTCAGCTGCCTTATTAGCTTGGCTTGAGATTAGGTTAGACATTGCTTTCCCATCTATTTCAGGTGCAAAGTGCAACATGACATCTTCTAGCTGTGGGTCTCCTCCTTCCTTGGTTTCTGTAAAGCTCTGGTTGTTCTTTACAAGAGAATTTAGAAATATGGCCATTCCTCCAAAATGAAATGGCTGCTTCATTACTCAGTGACCACAATGACCTTTCATTTCAATAAGCAATGTCTTTAAAGACATTTTAAACATCAGTTAAACTCATCTACAATTATGGCAATAGAATAGCCATGGCCAAGTTTAAGCACGTGGGGGCAGTGCCCCAGCTGCTGCCTGGCCCACAGTGACTGCAAGAGGCTTCTCTATTTCAGAGATGTTAAAGTGTGCATCTTAGAACTGATGAATCAGTGTGTTGGAGGGAAAGGCAAAGCCAGAAAATTACTATTTACAGTCTTAGAGGAAGTCTTACATACTTGCATACTTTGGGCTGAAAATAAGCAGTGATGTATTTCAAGGACCTAAAGAAAATCAGGGAATAGGTCAAAAGAAAACAGCATAGTTTGCCTAAAATAAATATACTATGCTTGATGGAGGCTGTTATTCATTTACTTGACATAGAAGAGCATGGCTGGTCTCTCTCCCCTTGGGAGGCAAAGTGATGTGATAACTTAGGGCAGTGGAGTAATGTTTAGCAACTGGCTCTCTGGAAAATATGTGCACATATGTGTTTATTATAAATTTACTGATATAAAGGATGCATAGTGCACAGTTTACAAGTAATGTTAAATGTATAATACTCTTTGTTGTAAATTACCATGTAGCCAATTAATCAGTTGCTTCCCAAATAATGCTTTTGTTGATTTTTTTCCCCAACTCTGTATCCATAGTCAACCTGTGGTTGTGATTAACAAATGAGTATGGTCCTGACACGAGTGTTGGTTGATATTTTTGTTTACATTAATGAAAAAGAACAAGGTGAAACAGCAAAGACATATGTTGAAACTTGACTCCTTTGCCAATAAACGACTTTGTTGAATCAGAGGACAGTTTTCTAATACTGAAAGAATCTTTCCTCAATGTTTTTGTTATGAAAAATATAACAGCTACAGACACAGCACACCTTTAAGTTTAGTCTATGTTATTCACATTTTCCCACCACCTTCTAAGTCTAGACAATCAACAAAATGATAAATCAAGCCCTGACTTGTAATGTGTTTCAAACTGCTGGATTGTAAATACTCCCATCATGGCCAATTTCAAGCTATCAATGTGACCTTTCTGAATGTGGGGATGGGAAGAGACGCATGGGAGCACAACGCCATATAGTATTTCTACCCTACAGATAAAAGAGATCTTAACAACTTTAAAAGCATAGATGCTAGAAAAAGGTAGTGATAATAATTAGAAAGCGATGACTTTTGAATATTTATTACCTTGCCTTAAATATAATTTATCTAAATGTAAGTCTGTGTCATTTAATTTTTAATAATGGCTGTGTTTAACAAATGCTCACAAAATTCCTGAAATTTTAACTATCAGCTCTTGTTAAGTCTGTATGAGTCAACTCTGGCACACTTCTCCTTCGGAGTCAGACAACTTCAGGATTATATTTTAACTTTAACAGTTCCTTGTTCTGCAACCATGGACAATATCCCTAGCCTCTTCAAACTCGGTCAGTTCTACAATAGGGCTAATAATATCTATAGCATTGAGTTGAGTGAAGATGGAACAAGATCAGGTTTGTGAGTTGCTAAATCAGCACAAAGTAGGAACATGATATTTATTGTTTTCTCTTTCTCCAGTCTTTCTCCTGTCTGATCCATCCTGTACACTGCTTCCTAAAATTGTCTTCCTGAAATAGAGATATCGCCATCATCCCTCTGACTTACACTGGTATTAAGTATAAACTTCAGTTTGCTATCAAAGTTCACATCTCACCAATCTCATTTTGTCATTACTTTTCCAGAGGTTGTCTGTGTCCCGACTGCACATGTCCCACGTGGTCCTTGTTGATCCCGTCTCTGCCACTTCGCTCCTGGTACTCCTGCCGTTGAGATCTCTGTACCGCCTGTGCCACCTTCCTCCTTCCCCATCACAGCGCACCTCCATGAGGCTCCCTTTGTCAGCCCTACCTTATAATGTCTAACCTGTATTGAGTGCTGGGGAGGAGCCAGGAACTGTGCAAAGTGTTTCATATGCATTATCCCATTTAGTTCTCCAATTTAAAATGAAGCAACAGAGGCCCGGCAAGTGCAGATAACCTGCCCGTGGTCACACTCCTGGCGAGTGGCTAAGCTGGGTTTGAACTCAGGTGGTCTGACTCCAGCATCTGGGCCCTTAGACATTGTGTCCCATTTAACTATCTGAATAATTATCTTTTTAAATAAATTACTGTTGCTTAATGTCAATATATCATGTATAATGTTATATATCACATTCTTGGCCTTTCGTATCTAGGTTTACATGCTTTATCATGGTACCATCTTCTGGAAGGCAGAGGTATTAATTTATCAACATTCATAAAGTGTCCTCCCTATGCATTAGGTGCTATACAAGGGCCAGTCCTTGGTTAAAGAAATGATGAAACATCCATATGGTGGAATTCTATACAGCTATAACAAAAAAACAAGGAAGTTCTTTATGTAAGGGCATGGGAAGATTTCCAACATACACTACGTGAATAAAAGGAAGGTGCAGGACAGAGAGACGAGCATTGGCTGTGCATCTGACTACGCTGATGGACAGTGACTGCAGTGGGGGTAGGGGAGTCGGTAATATGGGTGAGTGTTGTCACCACAGGGTGGCTCACGTGAAACCTTCATAAGACTGTAGATCAATGATACCTTAATAAAAAAGAAAAAAAAGGAAGGTGCAGAACACTGAACATATGCCACCTTTTGTGTAAAATATCAAGGGGGGTTAAGAATTTTTCTGTGTGTTTTTACATTTTTAAATAAAAGAGACTTTACCATTATGAAATTCATAGGACAAGGCACTGTAATAATGCTATAATTAGTGTACAAAGGAGCTGACCTTGACCTTCAAAACATACATATTCTGAAACCCTCATAAATCCCTAAAATACCGACTACCACTGTGGCAGTGAAGATCAGCTGTTTAATGAAGTCGCATGTTCCCCTCACAGAATGTAGAGTTGTGGCTGAGAAGTGGCTTCTAGCAAAGGACTTTATTTCCCAAAATCTTCCTTGCCTGTGGGACCATGTGATTAAATTCTGGCCAACAGGACGTGGGCAGAAGTGATGTGACTATTTCAAGGCCTAACCATGAAATCTTCCTCTGGGCTCTGCAAGCTGGACGTTGACATCTAAGAAATTCCCGAATAACGGAGGCAAAGTTACTTTACTCGTCTTTCCCCTGCCACCCACTGGGCTGCTAGGAAACATGGTGACTTGGACCACAGGTAGCTGTTCGGAGAAAGATTAGATTCTGAATTTGCTGATGATCAGATGTGAGGTTTGAGAAAAAGACAGTAGTCAAGGATGACCACAGAGTTTCTTTTTGGGGGCATTTTCCACAAAGGAACAGAGTTTTATTATACATGACCATACATGGACTGCTAACAAACAAAGAAGAGAAACTTCACTATGATTCAGGCGCTGAGCCAAACTCATCTGCCAGCACCTCTATTGATGGAAGTCAAGGAAGACTTCTTAGAGGAGGCTGAACCCACGCTACTTTTTTTAAAGGACAAATGAGAGCCTGCCAGATGAAACTTGGGCATTTCAAGAATGGAAATGGCATGGATAAAGGCCTGGAAGAGTGAGCCAGCATGAGCCAGACATTTTTAAACTTCCTCAGTTTACTGCATCCTTACTATCTTGGTGAATTTCTCATGGAATCCCTAGGCCCAAAATAATGCCTAACAGTTTCACTATTGACCAATTAGGTCCAAACAACTTAATGATATTTATGTGCCAACAACTAAGTAGCTGCCTGAAAAAAATAACACAAACCAAAAGAAAAGGTTATTTATTTATTTTTTATACAATTTATTTTATTTTAGTATCATTAACCTACAATTACATGAGCAATATTGTGATGATTAAACTACCCCCTTCATCAGGTCCCCCCCACCAACCCTATTACAGTCACTGTCCATCAGTGTAGTGAGATGAGAATCACTACTTGTCTTCTCTGAGCTGTACAGTCCCCCCCGTGCCCCCCCACCCTATGCCTGCCAATCGTAATGCCCCTAGAAAAGGTTATTTTTATTTTATTCTAAATAAATAGCCATAATGACATAGTAATGGAATGTGTGCACCTGTTGGGCACTACACAATTTCTCAGATGTTGGTATCAGTTTGGACATTGCCACCATAATTTCTTGTTCCGCACTGACCTTCACATGGTGTTTGCTTTTTATTACAGCATCTCTTAAAAATCCAGCTTTGCAAAGAGATAACCTCCCTGAAAGGGATGTTTGTCACATAACGTTGAAATTGTGACTTCCTTCAAGTTAGTAGGTTGGTGTGGTATATGACAGATATTAATTATTAATGTAGTTCCCTTGAAAAGTTAAAATGCCTTCTGAAGCCCCTGTGAGTTAAGTGTCTTGGGACGCCTTGGTACATAGTTTTGAAGCTGTGGGCACTGGACATTTGGGGGAACTAAAAGCATTTCAGTGCAGTTGGGAGAGAACATGTTTGTTAGCAGAGGAGAATGAGAGGAAATGAAGCTACACTGCAAGGCAGCAGGCAGCTTAGCCAACGTATTGTCCATCACATTTAAGTTTTATCCAGGCCTAATGCAGCACCATATATGCATAGTCTTCATCTATGCACATTATAGGTAGGAAGATAGACTATAGATATATAAGTGCAATACATTATGATCATTCCACTAACAAAAATATATACTAAATGGTTTATGTTGACTTGGGAAGAAGTTAGAGAAAGTTTTATAAATCATAGCACATGTAGGTTGGCCCTTGAAGAATGAAGACTAGTTAATAGTTGACCAGAGGAAGAAAGCCTGCTCTAGTGAGTGGGTACGACAGCGCGTGGCGTATTTATGAACTGCACGGGATGCAGATGGCTGGCGCCAATGAATTAAAATGGCAGGAGGTAAGAATGAAAACATAGTCGGGGCTTCACTGAGGAGAGATTTGAATGTAATACTATGGAATTTAGACTTTATTTTGAGAACTATTAGTTTGGGGTTTTAGAAAGACAAATCTGGCAGCATGAAGATGGCTGAAAAAAGGAAAAATGGGTGGTAGGAAGACGAGGTCAGAAGATGGTTGTATTAGTCAGCTATTGCTGCATTAATGCTACATAACAAACCACTCCAAAAGTAAGTGTTTCTCACTCTTAGGTCTGTGGGTTGGCTGCAATCTGCTGAGGCAGGCTGCAGGGTGGGTCCAAGTCTGTTCCATGCACCAGTGCCTTAGCCCTGGACCAGAGACTGCTTGGGGGCACGTTGTCATGGTGGATTTCAGCCAAAGAGACCAAGCCAAAGGGGGTATAGGCACATGTAATGCCTCTGCTTGGATTATGGTTGCTAATTTCTATTGAACTAAGCAAGCCACATAGCTCAATTCACAGTCACTGAGGCAGGGAAATATGCTCTACCTACTCTAAGATATCCCAAGGTTGGGGGTCGGACTCAAGAATTGACAATACTCCATTTACAAGACTCCTGTCATTGTGGTACTGGCAAGAGATGATTAGGGCAATGACAGTGGAAGGAGAGTAGGGTCAAAGTTATTGGAGAGCAAGAGCTCCCAGGACTTAGGGTCCATTAGAAGGGAGGTGAGTGAGCAGAAGGTGGCTTCTAACTTAGCATATGGATAATAAATGAATACTTACAGAGTGCTCAGGTAGTGCTAGGCACCATTCTAAGGAGTTATGTACTGACTAATGTAGTCCTGTCATTACAACCCTATGAGAGAGGAGCTGTCATCTCATTTAACAGATAAGGCAACCAAAGCAGTTATGTAAGTTGCCCAAGATTATAAGGCATGGTGAAAACTCAGGTTGGATCCCTGACATCTGGCTCCACAGTCCACATAGCTGACCACTATGAATGTCTATTAAAGAGTGTACTTGCTACATAGAATTCACAGCAGTGCCATCAGTGGGGTTCCAGATGCTGACCATGAGGTATGCTCTTATAGATGCAGTTCTACCAAATTAATCAATAAATTATTTGCAAAGCTACAATACAAAGTAGGATAAGCCACAAGTAAGATAAACCAAAAGTAGGATAGCTCCAAAGTCCATAGGCTAACACACAAGGCATGTTGTCATAGGGGATTGCCCTGGTTGCAGTGAAAACACTAGAGTGAGAGACACCAGTGTTTCTGCAGGACTCGCCAGTGTGGGAGATCAGGAGTAATCTCAGATACAAATCTTTAGACTGGAGTCTGCTGGCATCACAGAAAGCTAAGGGATTAATTCCTGTTTCTGCTGAAGGCAACAGTAAATTTAGAGGAAGCAGTAGTGTCTGGAATGAGGGATAGGAGATTAAGAAAATTATTATTGGGTCAAAAAGTAGAAAGGAGAAGTGAGGCAGAACTTCTAAAGAAGGAAAGCGCTTCTGTTGGATTTCCATCAGGAAACCCTAGATGACCCCTAAAAGTCGTGGTGAGGAAACAGAGTCACAGGCTTTCAGAGTGGGAAAGAGCATAGTTTCACTCCACACTTCAAACACCTGTGTTCACCGTGCATTCTTACCCTGGGGTTCAAAGATGTTTTGCAATTGAATGAAAAGCCGCGCATTAGTGTATATGCATATGTGTGCATGAATCTGGGAATTTATCTGGCAAGAAAAAAAAGATTCACAGCCTTCATCAGATTTTCAAAGGGCTTCTTGATCCTAACAGTGTCCAGAACAACTGATCTTGCCCTTTCTCTGTGGACACTTTGGCTCCTTTCCCTGTGCGGGGTTGGGGTGGGCTGGTGGGAGGGGATTGTCTGTTTTGCTGTTGATCAGCTCTGTTGGAACCTCCTTCCTCTGCCTCCTCGGAAACTCCCACCCTGGTCTCGGTTTTGGCCTCTGGAGCAACACTGGGAAAGTCTGATCCCTCTTTCATCTGTCTAAAAGGAAACTCATTTCTCAGTGTATTGAATTTATTTCCTGATATGAACTTGGTTGTTAAAGGAAATCCTTGACATTTTTGATGCCTTCAAAGTTTCTCATGGAGTCAGCAAGTATTTTCACATTTTGAAAAGTTTGTAAGTTTAACTACCTGGAGCTTAAAAGTAACAGATCCTATTACCTGAACCCCAGGTAATCCCATGAGCCTGGATTTTGTTAAAATACTGAATAGAGGATACAGAATTCTGTCCTCTCCCGTTGTTTGGCAAATAATGTCTAGTGATAGTTCCAAAGGGTCTGATTTTCTGGACAAGCAGCTTTTATAAGGAGGACATATATTCTGATTGTAACAACCATAGAGCTTCAGAAAATGCAAAATAAAAACTATTTAGAAAGGCAAGTCCATTATGAAGAAAGAGTTTCTCCATGTCTCAGAATTGGATTTTTTTAAAAATCTGTGACCTCAAACTTGTCTTTCTAATTTATTTACACACTGGATCCCTTATCATTTATACTACATAAAGCCTTTAGTAATTCTCTTTTAACCATTTTGTGGATTTCTCTACCTGTCCTTCTTTTTTACAATCACCTTGATTTAGTTACCATATTGGAAATCAGTGTTCCATCTCTTTATCTGGTATGAGGCCCACTCCAATTGAAACCAACTTCTAGCTCAGATGTCAGGAGCACTGAAAGCAAGTAATCACTAAATGTTCATGTAAGATGAGAAGAAACAAGTGCTCATTCATCCAGTGACTATATATTGAAAATGTACTGAGTACAATGCACACAAAATCCAAGTAGTAAAGGAACTATCAGTTTAATTTAGTACCCAAGTTAAGGCAAATACTTAAATTTATGTAGTAGCCAAATAATACAATGAAGAGCTGCAGGTAAGAAGTCAACACTGTAGATGAAATGGAATCATAAAATATATTCCAATTAAAAATAAAGCAGAAGAAGAGAGGAGGAGAAACAAAGAACATAAGGAACAAATAGGAAACAAAGAGCACAATGTTAGATTTGATCCCAACTATATTATTAATCACATTAACTGTAAATGGTCTATATACCCCAGTTGAAAAACAGAGATTGTTAGATGGGGGGTGGTGGGAGGAACAAGACCCTACTATATGCTGCCTAAAAGAAACCCAGTTTAAATATAAAAATATAAACAGGTTAAAATTAAAAGAATGTAAAAAGAAATACCATGCCAGTACTATGTTAGACAAAGTAAATTTCAGAGAAAAGAGTATTACCAGAGATAAAGAAGTTCATTCCACAATGGTAAAAAAGTCAATTCACCAAGAGAACATAACAATCACAAACATTAAAGTACTTAATAACAGAACCTCAAAATACATGAAGCAAACATTGATAGACCTGCAAGAAGAAACAGACTAATCTACAATTATAGTCAGAGACTTTAACATCCCTCTCTCAATAATTGACAGATGAGTAGAAAGAAAATCAGTAAAGATAAAGAATACTTGAACATCATTATCAATCAACTCAACGTAACCGGAACTTATAGAAAATTATAGACCAATACACCTCATGAACATAGATGCAGTGATCCTTAACAAAATGTTAGTAAATCAAATCCAACAGTATATAAAAAGGATCATATGCCATGATAAACACATTATCCTAGGTTGGTTTAACATTTGAAAATCAATAGATGTAATTTACCATATTAACAGACTAAAAAAGAAAACTCATGCAGAAAAAGAATTGACAAAATTCAACATCCATTCTTTATAAAAACTCTCAGGAAAGTATGAATAGAAGAGAACTTCCTCAACATGATAAAGATACAGTTAAAATTATACTTAATGATGAAAGATAGAACGTTTTCCCCCAAAGATGAGGAACAAAGCAAAGAAGTTTGCTCTTAACATTTCTGTTCAACATTGTACTAGAGGTCCTAGCCAGTGCAATAAGGTAAGAAAAAGGAATAAAAGGCATTCATATTGGAAAAGAAGAAATAAAACTCTTTATTTTCAGATGACATGATACTCTGTAGAAAATCTGGTGGAATCTACAAAAAAATTTACAAGAGCTAATAATTTAGCAAAGTTGCAGCACATAAAACCAATATACAAACACTAGTTGTACTTTTATATACTACCAGAGCAATCAGGAATTGAAATATAAAAATACCATTCAATAACATAAAAAGTATGAAATATTTAGGAATAAATCCCAGAAGGGTGAGCAAGACCTGTATCCTGAAAACTAAAATGTAGTCAAGAAATTAAAAAGAACTTAAATAAATTGGGTGATATACTGTGTGCTGTTGTTAGCATGTCTGTTCTCCCCAAATTGACTTATAGATTCAGTGCAATCTTGATCAAAATCCCAGGGGGATTTTTTGCAGAATTTGAGAAGCTGAGTCTAAAATTCATATGTAAATGCAAAGGATCTAAAATAGCAAAATCAATATTAAAAGAAGAAAAGCAAAATTGTAGGGATTACTTTGCCTGACTTCAAGATTTATTATAAATAGACCAATCATGAGTTGTATTAGTGTCAAGATAGACAAACAGGCCAATGAAACAAAATAGTCCAGAAATAGACCCTTAACATACCTGATTAATTTATTTTTAACAAAGGCACAAAAGTTATCAGTGCAGGAACAACTAGATATCCATGTTAAATAAAAAAAAAAGAACTTAGGTATGACTCCAAAAGCATGAGCCATAGAAGAAGAGAAAATAATGAATCAGACTTCATAAAAACAAGAAATTTCTCCTCTTTGAAAGACATTGTTAAGAGAATAAAGAGGATGCCCAGACTGGGAGCCAATATTTACAAATCATGTACCTTATAAAAGATTTGTATGCAGAATATATAAATACCTCTCAAAACTCAGTAATAAGAACACAACCCAACTTAAAGAATAAAAGACTTGAGCAGACACGTCACCTAAGAAGATTTACTGATGACAAATAAGCCCATGAAAAGATGCTCAATATCGTTAGTTACTAGGGAAAATGCCAATGCAACCACAATAAGATTACACTACTTATCTGTTCGAACAGCTAAAATGAAAAAGACTGACCATACCTAATGTTGTTAAAGATGTGCAACAACTGAAACTCTCACACACTGATAGTAGCAATGTAAAATGGTACAACCACTCTGGAAAGCAGTTTGGCCCTTAATATGTTAAATACACACCTATAGTAGGACTCATTCCATTCCTAGATACTAATACCCAAGAGAAATGAAAGCATATGTCCATACAAAAACTTGTACATATATACTCATAATAGCTTCATTTGAAATAGGTCCAAACTGGAAATATATAAATGTCATCAACAGGTGAGTGGATAAACAAATTGTGGTATATCTCTATAATGAATACTTGGCAATAAAAATAGATGAACTACTGATAATAAATAACTGAATAATTAACAACAGAATAATCTCAAAATAATTATACTGAGAGGAAGAAGCCATACCCCCCCCAAAATTCATACTGTATGGTTCCATTTATTTAAAATTCTGCAAAATGCAAACTAATGTACAGTAATAGAAAGAAGATTAGTGGTTGCCAGGAGAGGGAGTGAGTGTGGGAGACTGATGCACGGAAGGATTACAAAGAGGAATAGGGAAGCTTTCAGAGGTGATGGGTGTGTTCTTTACCTTGATGGTGGTAATCGTTTCATGCAGGAATACGTACGTCAAAACTGTTCACTCTAAGCATGCGAAGTTTATCTTTCGTCAAATGTACCTCAGTAAAGCTATTTAAAAATACATGTAGTGGGCACACTACATGATAGGCATACTGCGTGCCAGGTTGTGTCGTAAATGTGTGAATTGCATTCTTTTTAATCCTCACAACAAACCTACCAGGCTGGTACTATGCTTATTCCCTTTACATTTAAGAACACCAAGGTTTAGGCAGGTTGTTCACATTCAAGGCTGCCAACCATACTCTTTCACTCTTAACTGTGAACTTGGGGTAGAGAGAAGTATGTGGAAGAGAAGCACAATAAAGCGCTAAGGAAGCTCACATTTATTACCTAGATCCTTTTAAGAAAGGGTAGAGTAAGCAGTTCAAATGCTCGTGCCTACTTGACAGACGCACAAACTGAGGTTCAAAAAATTAAAGTGAACTTTACACAGCGTCAGACCTGGGAGCTGTCGGGGGAGCAATGTCTCCCTACTCCTCATTACCAGGGCCCTGTCCGCCACAGGCTCCAACTGCTGGTGATAGACTTCTGCGGGCTTTTTTCAGCGGGCTAAATTCATGTAAATTGAGTTCGTCGTGTTTATAGATGTCTGAAACTCCAGCAAATGAGCATTGCAATATACTGGGCATTTCCTTCAGAGACTGCGGTGCAAGAGAAAGGTAAGGCTTGGCATTTACAAGGCTCACGGGGCACTCGAGTCGCCATAGCAGCTTTCAGGTTTCACTGGCCAGATGCCGGCGGGCGGCCGGCCGGCATCCCGCGGCCGCGTCCCAGCGCTCGGCCCCGGTGCCCCTCCCGCGCGGCTCCGCGGGGGCGTCGGGGAGGCGGGCCCCGGGACGCTCGCGAGGCGCTCCAGCGCGGCGCCCCCTGCCGGCGCCCTGCTCCCTCGCCCCGGATCCGGTCCGGGCGGCGCGGGGACCGACCTGAGAACCAGCGAGCGAGCGGGCGGGCGGGCAGCGCGCTGCGGGCGAACGGGCGCGCCCTGCAGGGGTAGGTGGGCCGCGGGGCGCGCGCCGGGGGTCGGCGCGGGCGGGGGGCCCGGCAGCGGGGACGCGCGCGGCGGGCGCGAGTCATCAATTATGCAAGGGCCCGAGCGGCGCGGGGGGCGGGCGCGGGGAGCGCTCCAAGATGGCGCCCACCGCAGTCCCGCCCGCCGCAGCCTCGGCGCCTCTGCAGTCCGGCCGCGCCTCCCGGGCCCCGCGCTAGGGCCGCCGCTACCTCCCTCGCCGCCGCTGCCGTAAGTCGCCCCAGAGCCCCCGCCCCGGCGCCGCTCCTCGCCGCCGGGATCCCCTTGTCGCGTCGGGACCCTGGAGCTGGTCTCGCCCGTCTCCAGTCTGGGGCTTTGCCGCAGAGTGCGCGGCGGGGCTCGAGGGACCGTGGAGCTGGGTTTCTGCCCTCCCTGCTTTGGACAGGTGTTTGGAAGTCTTGCTTCCTTCTGCCGTGTTTACGGGGGGTCCCTGAGGAGAACTGAGGGACCCCATCCGCCCTTCCTGGTCTCGGCTGCAGTGGGGACACTCGCCTGCCCTCGGCGCCCCTTCCGGGGTGCAGCCCCTCCCCTCCCCCCACCCCCCAGGGCCGGGCAGTCGGAACCCCTCACCGGGTTGCACTGGGAAGGGCAGCGCTGTCGGGATCTTCCTACAGTAGCAGCCCCTTAGGTCTGCCCCCTCCCCCAGGTCTTACTGCACCTTTCTCCCCCATCCGGTTCCAGATTGTCACCAACGGCATGAGCCAGGTGCTCCTGGGTTTTCAGGGCAGGCAGGGCGCTCCCTGCCCTTTACTCTGATGCGGCTGTCGCCTTCCCGACCGAGTGCTCTGGGGCTGTGTTGGGAGCCCCCGGGACCTACCTCGGCCGGGTAGGATTCCCGCATTTGGGAGTACATCACTTTCAGAACATCCCCTTCCCCCACCCCAACCCCTACGCCACCCGATGCGGAGCTGGTACCTCTCTCCTCTCTCTCCCTTCCCTCCCCCACCTTACCGCCGGCACAGCGCTCTGGGCTTCTTGTTAGCACTGGGCTTACAAGATTGCCCCGCTAGGCTTGGACCCCTCTTCTCTAGTTCTCTTTCGGTACTTGAGGGACCGCAGAACCTCTGCATTTTCCCTGAGAACTCGGCTCCATCCCCTCCGTGCCCAGAGCAACCACCAGTGGAGACTTGCAGTTAACTTTCTGGGGGTTGGCCAGGGCTTTCAGACCCTTGCAGCGCCCTCGGCCTCGAGGTGGGGTGAGAGTGGGAATCATTTTTCAGACTGATTCTTCACGCCACGCATTCCTTCCAACTACTCCACCCTATGCCCTCTTCCTCACTTACACTGCAGCTTCTGAAACGTGGGGGAATACATTTTATATCTAGAGATTCCAAGATTCGCCATCAGTATTCATAATAAAAGGATGTCATCTGTTTGGGGGGTGGGTAGAAGAAACTTTGCATTGTATCTGGCTAATTCATGGGGAGGGAGAAATAATTAGTATGGAGCAAGCTCTACCACACAGGGAAAACTGCTTTTAATGCACAGTGGGCACCAGAGAAGCAGGGATGGAAGCAGGAAGTATGGATAAGGGCTTTGGGGGCAAAGGGGGAGAATGCTTTTCATAACTGTCTTCTCGAGTTGGTACCTGGAGAGCCTTTATAGAGAGGCAGCGGTGTGCTATGGCTAGGGGATGTTTTAGCTTTTCAAGGGAGATTTCGGGTGCGGTAGGTTTTCATTGTTTCACAATGTCTCTGTACTTCTTTCTCCACGTGCATTAGAACATATAGGGGGTGGGGGGACTTTTCTTCCCTTAAAAAAATTTTTTTTTGATGTGTAATGCAAATGGCTGGATAACAATACTACCCAGTACCATCCTGGTAGGAATCTCAGGGGAATCGGACTTAAAACGTTGAAAGCTTTGTAGCACATTGCCTGTAACCTGGTTCTTGAAATACTGCAGTGTTTTTTTTTCTTTGGAAGCATGACCCACAAGGCCTTCAATTCTCCCTGAAAGAGATTTGATTGCTTGGAATAGGGGGTTGTAGTGATGGTTTTGTATTCAGCCAGCATTCTCTGTCCTAGAAATTAAGGCTCTCCGGGGAGAGGGCTCCAAACATGTTTCATGTTCTCTGAACATCTGACTCAGGGTATGTGTAAATGTGTTTCTTAACAGGGCTGATGGTGGGTATTGTGAAGCAATTCTTGATAGTGCAAGCCAGTTATTGGTTTATTGGGTTCCGTTTGAGAGGCTGACTTTGGTTTTCATTTGGATTTTATCAACTTTCATCAAAATATTTGAAGGATTTTACTTTAAGTTATAAAGGATTATGAAGTGGAATATAGCATCCTTAAAAACAAACACCCATACAGGTGCTTCTTCCATTCTTTGTAGGAGTTTTAAGAAAATTTTCTGACTGCCCAGCTTTGATTGCCTGTGTTTAAGCTTCTGCCGGGGTTTCTTGCTGTGGTGCTGAAAGGACAGTTCCCTGACCAGCCCTTTAGTGAAGTGCACACATGCGGGACATGATTTGGGTTTTTCTTTGCTTTTATTATCAGCAGGCTTTCCTGTGGATGTGTGTGTGCATGTGTAGCTGGGTGTATATTTGAGGTTGCAGGCCTAGTTATCATATTTTATAACTCCCACATAACTTTTCATTTTGGCTGTCCCTCATGGAGACAGTGTTTTACAGGCTGCAGCAGATCCATATGTAAGCCATACAGTGACATTTTGCTGACTGCATTATTTCAGCACATTTTGGTAATTTAAAATAGCAAGAATCTGTTAATATTATGGGAATTTGGTCTCCACAAGAAGTAATCAGATGGTTTGCTAGGTTAAGCTGGAACAGAAGGGCATCTTTGTTGGGTTGATATGGATAGTGAGCTAGGAAAAGGGCTTGACACCACAGAGGCCAGTATGGAATCCATTGTATCACTAAAGCAGACTTGTCAAAAAATTATTCTAAAATCCTAGGGTAGGAAGGGGGTCCATCCAGCACAGGAATCCCCTTGTAGAAGATTCTTCTTTGAATACTTGCATTGGTAGGGAACTTACTACCACATAAAGTAGCTCATCCCACTTGGGTTCCACTGTGATTAGAATACTTACATGTTATTGAAAAGGTAACATACATAAAATTGAAAGACATATAAATTGGGGCTACATCAGGGGCAAATGTCATTCATGTGCTTGTTACCAAGAAAAGATTGACAATCAGTGTTCTGTAGAGATTATACAAGATAGAAACATACCCACCTAAAACAAGAAAGGCATTCCATTAATGGAAAGAAAAATAATTATCTTCAGTGTGCTGACATTACATAACAAGTTGTTCTCGAGGCACATGCATAAATTAATGAATACTTAATTCCTATCGATTATTATCTGAGAGACAATAAACCCACACTGTACAGAAAGTATTAAAAGTATAGTTTATTTAGGGTGAGAGCAGTTTCTTTAATATAAAAATAGCACATACTTATTGCAGAAAAATTTTAATATATGTAAAAAAAAAACAAGAAAAAAGCCATCCTTAGTCTTACCATCTTAAGCAACACAATTGTGTTTTATTATATATTTTCATTCATTTTTTTTTTTTTTGCTGTAGAGAGTTCATGAAGCACTTACAAAAGTTATTCAGAATAACAGTATTTTTAAACTGAGCCTTTAAAATTCTTCAGTTCATAGTCCACTAGTTAGTTAGGGGTTCAAATACTAGATTGTTATATTTCAATTTACCTTTTTTTCTGAATAATTTTGAAAATTTCCAAAATACTAATGTGAAGAATTCATTCTTAGAACTGGATTCCTGTGAAGTCTCTTAATTCAAATATAGCAAGTTAATTATAGGAATAAGGAAACCTTTTCTTAATCTATGAATCAACAAATAATCTCCTTCTGCACCTACTATGTGTGAGGCGTTGTGCTACATACTAATATTCTTTAAATGGTAAGAACCAGCTTAGAAAATGATATCATGCCAAAAAACTATGGCTGTTAAGGTGTTAAAGGAAGGAAATAGGTGATTCACCCTACAGGTATATTAATTGCTGAAATGTTATATGGCAGACTATTAGGTCTAGCCCAGTGATTCAGCCTAAAAGACAATAGTTTGT
Source organism: Phataginus tricuspis (assembly GCA_029783875.1). Lineage (NCBI taxonomy): Eukaryota > Metazoa > Chordata > Mammalia > Pholidota > Manidae > Phataginus > Phataginus tricuspis. The sequence goes on along the minus strand of JAQQAC010003639.1, from coordinate 3,752,612 downwards.
GCAGGAACAGGAAATAAATGCAGGAAAAGAAGATAAAGAAAATGTCTTCTGGGAAATTTTCTCTGTCTGTGAAGCTATAGAGATGCAAACAACCAGGACATGTACTTAAGGGCTATGTTAGGAATTAAGATGAAATGAAGACCCAAGAAGGTTGCCATAGTTGAGAAGAAAAAATCCTAAGCAGTGTGGGCTTTGGAGTTAGGCAAAACTACAAGTTCAAGTCTTGATTCTGCTACTTACTAGTTTTGTGACCTTGGGCAGGTTATTTAATCTCTCTGAGCTTCAGCGTTCTCACCTATAAAAACAGAAATAATACCTACACTGCAGGGTGTTTGTGGGGATTAAATGAAATCTCTGTTTTCTTATGGTTTCTGACACATAGAGCTCAATATATATTAGCTCCTTCCCTCTAGGGATTTAGCAGCTTAGTGTGTATTTATATGTGTATTTGATACAGTATATATGTAGTGCATTAAATTTCAGTAGTCTGAAAAGCAGACGTTGCTTTGTCTTCAGTCTGGCACAGAGGACAGAATTTGCAGGTACCCTGACTTGCATGGTTATTGCTAGACTAAAAGGAGGAACCTTTTACTGTACAGTTGCAGTGCTAATCTCCACCCACCACCACAGTTCAGATGTGGTTACTAAAGTAACTCTTTCCTCGTTCATTCCCAAACTTCTAGAATAGGACTCTTTACCAAAAAGGAATGCTCTGGTATTCACCAGCTGGCAGGCAACTGGGCTCTTTTTAGCTATAGCCTGGGATTTAAAGGTAGAATGGGCCCAAAGGCTGAGGCGCCCCTTTATTCTTACTTGAGCTGGATATTTTAATTGTGTTGAGTGGTTATACAAGTTTGGAGTTGCTTTTGTCTTCAGGATTCTAGGTTTTCCCATTATCTAGTCTTTGCACTGCTTTATTGAATGGGCCTCATACATTTAGGTCTCATGGCTGACCATCTACCTTTGGCGATTATTACTCTATGCTTGTCTGTTTATAAAAAATTGAAAGATCCTTCTATCAGTTGATTGTTTGAGTTAGGTAAGGCAAATATTATTCTGCCTATTTTATAGCTGAGGAAACAGAGCTTAGGTTAGTTGTCTAGGGCTCCAGGGCCGTGAAGTGATGGAGTAGAAATGGGTACCCCAGGTTGGTTGGCCCATGCGTAAAGATTTTTTTCCATTAAATGGTGTTATATTATGATGTTCGTATAACTATGTAATGTGAACAATTTTGGCTTGAAGAAATAAATTATCATTCTAGGTAGCTAAACATATCTCAATGAGTGGGCATAATGAAAGATTCTGGGCTAGGCAGAAGGAGGACAGAAGCACCTTTGAAGGAGAGCATTTTGAGAGCAGGACAGATGAGGGAAAATGAACAGAAGATGTATCAATAAATAGAATGTGGATGAAAATAGGAGACATCAAGCACACTTGTTTTGTTTCAGTAGCTATCCTAGCTATTTATTAAAAGGTCATCAAGTCTTGGTGTCTGCTTCTCTTTCTTCATTTCTCTTGCACATAAATACAATATTTGGCTACTTATAAATACTCCCACATTGACAATGTAAGTTATAACCAGGACTGCAGGGGAATTACGGCCACTACCACCTGACTTTTTCTTATGCAAGGCTGAAATTGTTATAGGACTCAGAGAACTCTGAGTAAATTACTGGGGATTGATGCTGAGAGGGATGTTTGAGTTGGAATGGAAGTTGTGGGAGGCTCTTGGGCTAGAAAAGCAAAGGTAAAAGTGGATAATAATTAAGATTTCCCTTAGGAGATGTGTCATACTGAGGAGAGTAGGGCAAAATAAAAGCTGAGAGCTTGAGGGTCTAAGAGGTACTCTTAATTTGGGACCGAAGCTCTTTTGATCCTGCAAGGAGTCAGTTGGGTTAGGATGACTAAAATATTAGCTGGGAAGGTTTGGAGTACTTTTCTATACACTGTTGCTAGTAGGGAGAGGCCTCCTGTGTTCATTGCGCCTGTCCCAGGATCTGGAAATGAAAAGCAGTGAAATCCTTCAGAAGACATATTAACAAGCTCTTTCAGGTTCAGCTGATTAGTGCAGTTTTTATGCTGTAAAATCTTTTGAGTCCCTGGGGAGTAAGAGCATTAGAGAAATACAGTGAATGCTTATTTTCAGGGATGGATTATCTAGGCTGTGATTTATATATGTCATTTATTTCCCTCCCTGTTTTACAATTTGGGTATTTAAGTGATGGTTAGCATTTCCACCAGAGTGAACTTGGGAAGGGAGAAAAAGTAAAAATTAAAATGTTACTTTAAAATTGTTAGATAATGATCAATAAAGGAAGAAGAGATCCCAATTGCTTTATTGATGAAAAGCGATTCATTTTTCATCTATTCTTATTCTCTCGCTATTTTAATAGTATAGACAATTGAGGCTATACGGTTCTAGCCTCTAAAAGCTTAATGTTCATTGGAAGCCAGTGTGAAATTTTTACTTCATTTTACTGAGCAACAGTGCTATAAGTAAATAGGACTCAATTTATTATATGGTCATAGGAGGAATTCTTGTTCAGTTAAGGATAATGCAACAGACTTTTGCTTCACATTCCTAGTGTCTTTATCTTAGCAAGAAGCTGAATAAAATGCTTTTAAATGAAAACAAATTGATGCATTTTTATTAAATTGCACAGAAAAGTTGAGCAGGTTGCAGATGAGACTGGCAGAGCCTTCTCAGAGGTCAGAATACCCAGAAATCTCATTTGCTACAGATTTCAATTGGATTTCTTAAGATTTTGGTGATGACTAAAGAAGCAAAATGTCTTGTTTCTAGGACAGATGCCTTGAAAAAAAAAATGCATTTAAAAAGATTTGTATGGTGATAGGGAAGAAAGTATTGGGTGTGTGAGGAATCATCAGAACAGACTTTGAGAAAGTCAAAGAATGATTGCTGTGAAACTGGACAAGGGAATTTGTATGTGAACTTGGGGAACTGCTCATATTTTAAAACAGGTGCTTGCCCCCCTCTGCAAACTCCTTTGGCTATATCTCTGTGTACTATTAAACTGGAGTGATTCTGATCTTCTGGGTAAGGCATGGAACCTTAGGAAGGCTTTTTATTTTTTAAATGTTACTTTGTCCCTAGCTTTGCTAGAACTTTGCTGCAAACTGCTTTCTTTATCTGATGTCTACATTGGAAAACCTGGAGATACTGTCTTGTGTTATAGCCAAGAAATTTTAGTAACATTCTTAATTTTTTTTTTTACTATTTTGTCATTTAATATAAGAAATATTTTCTCAAAAGGCACTGTTGAAGGTGTCTCTTCCATTCTATATCATAAAATATGTCTTTTACATTTATTTGCTTGAATATTAGCAGAGGCACAGTGTTAAAAAATCAGAATGTTTAAATTTAAGTCTGCCTTTGCCTCCTGGTCACCCAGTGTAAACACATAAAGGCCACTACTGTTACTAGTTTCTCTTATATCCTTTTCTACATTCATATATACCTGTACACATTCTTGCTGCCTGCGCTACACACAGTTATTTCCATGTCTTTTGAGGAAGATTGTTAAAATAGTTTGGGGATTTGAACTCTTATTCTGGATTATCTCAGATCAGTTAATTCCCCCTTTTCCGTATGATACAGATAATCCCTCTAAGTTTTATTTTCCTTAGTGATATTTATATTCTGATTTCTTGGCTTAATATTTAAAGAAAAAGTTAGTTGGGGTCAAGGCAGTCCTTTCCTAACCTAACTACATTGCTTTTTAAGGTTGCTCCTTTTGAGAATTATCTATGAAAGATAAAAGTACAGAGGAAGACCTGGCCTTGAGAACTATTAGTCTGTTGTGTTCTGTGGGGAACTATAAACCACCTATCCTGACTGCCAGTCAACAAATATTTACTGAGTAGCAACTAAGGGTGATAGGTGTTAGAAGATATATAAAAGACCTTATATTCTAGGAACTTATTTGGTGAAATGTTAAATAAGAAGAGGTTTTCATAATAGTTCATGATAACAACTGAAATTGTTTAGTTGCCACATACATGGTATAGAAAATAAGTAAATTCCTTTTTTTTGGAAAGAGAGAACCTTAAGCTGGTATGATCAGAAACAGGTTGATGGAAGAAGTATGATTTGAGCTGGAATTTCCAGAATGGCTGGTAGAACAGAGTGAGCCAAAGTAAGGAGGTGAGAATGTACAAAGTGTTTTTGGGGAGTAGTGAAGAATTCAGTCTGGCTGGGGTAGAACCCCCCCCCCACCCAGTGGCAAATTAGCCGGCAAAGATAGGATAGAGTTAGCCAAACATTAAGGATTTTTCAAGTTATATTTATCCTTAAAGACAATGGAGAACAAAAAGGTTTTTGAGGAAGTACAGAATGACACATCATCAGAGCCGTGCTACGATGTTTTAGGAGGACTGGGCAGCAGTGTATAATATACATGGACTAGAACAAGGAATGGACATCCAGTTAATTGGCTGTTTGAACTGGCCTGGGTGGGGAGATGAAGGCTTGAACTAGGCTAGTAGTGATGAAGATGGGAAGGAAGGAGAAGAAATAAAATTTTGTATATGTGTGTCACATAGATGTGTGTAACTAACATTCTTCTAATGTAAGAAATAGTTTATAGGAAGTCTCAATAGGACTTGGTGAATGACTTTAAATGAGGAAAAGGGAGGAGGGGTTAAAGATTATTTTGCTGTTTTAAAGTTCGGAGACAGAGAATTTTAGTAAATCTGGTGAAGTGTTTTCTGTTATACATGTTGGCAGTCTAGTCCAGAACATCTTGGTTAGCAAGCCATCTTTATTTCTAATTTTTAGTCCTTTCTCTGTAGAGGGGTTTCCCTCTTGAGCTCCTAATGTTTTCTTTAAGGAAAACCTAAGTCTTCCAACTTCTCTATTCTGAGCTCTCTTAGTATTTGTTGAGTCTCTGTCCTTTTCTTATTTTGAAGTCTTTCATTCTGTCCATTTATAGACACAACTCCTGGTCTTTTTCCTTAATATTCTCAATTAACCTTAAGTTTATCGTATAAGGAAACAAGAATTATGCACCTTTTCATAGGCCTGGTGGATGACTCTTTTGTCCTTACTGAAAATCAGTGGTTTTCTCTTTTTGATCATTTGCTTATATTCTGTGTGCTTCATGAAAGCCATCACTTTTGAAATTGCAGGCTGATTTAAAGGTAGCAACTGAGAGGATTCTAATAGGTGAAAACAGAGAGAAAAAGTTAGGCCCTTCAGCTAGTGCTGTTACTTTCTATTTAAGGTACTGAATCTTGGGCTGTGGATACAAAATGTCAGACTTGACTTGCATAAATGTCCTTGGTGTAACTAGGGTTCGGGACAGTGGCCAGTGGGCCCTAAAGTGGGACTTCAGTATACAGTAGTAATTTAGAACAAAGAGTGATAGCCTTTTGTAGTCAGTAAAGATCTTTGAATATGAAAAAATAAAGGGCTGTCAGAACATCAGATGGAAAATAACAGAATGCACCTAGAGAAAAGCAATTTAATTTAATGCAATAAAATTTCTCATTTAATTTGTGAATATTATTTTCCTTCTCATTATTAAAATTACTGAGTTCTTGCAAATTCCATTAACATTTGCCACATTTTGTACTCAGACAGTTGGCAGAAGTCCCTATGGTTTGTGTGAAACCAGTAGAGCAGTCAGAGTTCATGTACAAGATTTGAGTAAATTTAGCACTGTATTTAGTGATGCAAAGCATCCTTACAGTAATTCCAATGGGAGAGTCTCTGTGCAATCTCACTGTAAGTTTGTACCTCTTCCTAGTGTGAATGCTCAGTGTAACAGTGATTAAGAACAGTTCAACAACAGCCCCTTGGGAAGGCATTCTTGAGATAGCCTGGGATGAGGAAAGTCCATAAAGACCACTTAGCTGAATGATGGCAATCTGTTTTATTAATCTAGATGTTCTTGTGAAAGTAATATCTTAGTAGATTTTTAGGTTTTATTTTTCTTACTTTCCTTCTAGTTGGAATGTTTCTTCTTCCTTGTCTCTAGAAAAGGAGATGGAAGGTTATAAAAGACCCCAAGAAAGGTGCAGACTGAGTGATTAAGTGTACTGGGGAAACAGAGTAGAATGATCATATGAGTATTTTACTTACCTCATAAGACTTTTTTTCTCTTCCAACTTGTACAGAAACTTCAGCCATACGTGCTGAAGGGGTAAGACGTCTGTCATTTTGGAATCTTGATGTAGATTATTGGCATTAGAAATTGCTCAAAAGTTTTATAGATGAAAGAAAATAAGTCCATTTTGGGTGATGAGTGGATATCAATGACTTATAGATCCAAGTGTTTCCCATCTTTAATTTTAATTAGATTCTATCCAGCTTGACCCTTGGGACCGATGTGCTTTGTGCCTAGCCTCATGTTCCTTCCTGACCGTTAGTAAGTCTTTGGTTTATATTGTCCCCTGGAGGTTGTAGGAGTTGCCGCATCTTTTATCTCCTCTGCAGGCTGCCCTGCTGGTGTCCAGTGGTGAGGCACAGAAGTCATAGAGGGGAATGTGAGTTGTATGCCCTGCTCAGGCTCTGCTCTGGAGTCCTACCTTTGCCCAGGGTAGTGTTCAAAGATTTTTTTTTTTTTTTTTAAGAGCAATGTATTTATCATTCAGTGCAATCTGTTCCAAAATCTGAAGAAAAAAACTTCATTCCCAGAAAGCAGTGTCACTTTTCTACCCAAGTTTCCAGAACCATCAGTTACTTACAGGTGCTACTTCTGTTTATAGAGGCTGAGTTGTCAAGGCCTTTCCAGTTTTTCCTTTCCATGGTTTAATCACAGACCCTAGTAAGAACTCTTTTTTTTTCTTTTAATAATTTATTTTATTTTAGTATCATTAACCTACAATTACATGGGCAATACCGTGATGATTGAACTCCCCCCATCACCAGGTCCCCCCCACCAACCCCACCACAGTCACTGTCCATCAGCGTAGTGAGATGAGAATCACTACTTGTCTTCTCTGAGCTGTACAGTACCCCCAGTGCCCCCCCACCCTATGTCTGCCAATCGTAATGCCCCTTTTACCCTCTTATCCCTCCCTTCCCATCCATCTCCCCAGTCCCTTTCCCTTTGGTAACTGTTAGTCCATTCATGGGTTCTGTGAGTCTGCTGCTGTTTTGTTCCTTCATTTTTTTATTTTTTTATTTTTTTATTTTTTCTTTGTTCTTATACTCCACATATGAGTGAGATCATTTGGTACTTGTCTTTTTCGGCCTGGCTTATTTCACTGAGCATAATACCCTCCAGCTCCATCCATGTTGTTGCAAATGGTAGGATTTGTTT
>JAQQAC010003639.1:3655653-3745226 GCA_029783875.1 Phataginus tricuspis | reverse complement strand
CATCCATCTCCCCAGTCCCTTTCCCTTTGGTAACTGTTAGTCCATTCATGGGTTCTGTGAGTCTGCTGCTGTTTTGTTCCTTCATTTTTTTATTTATTTATTTTTTTATTTTTTCTTTGTTCTTATACTCCACATATGAGTGAGATCATTTGGTACTTGTCTTTTTCGGCCTGGCTTATTTCACTGAGCATAATACCCTCTAGCTCCATCCATGTTGTTGCAAATGGTAGGATTTGTTTCTTTCTTATTGCTGCGTAATATTCCATTGTGTATATGTACCACATCTTCTTAATCCATTCATCTACTGATGGGCACTTAGGTTGCTTCCATTTCTTGGCTATTGTAAATAGTGCTGCAATAAACATAGGGGTGCATGTGTCTTTCTCAAACTGGGCTGCTGCATTCTTGGGGTAAATTCCTAGGAGTGGGATTCCTGGGTCAAATGGTATTTCTATTTTGAGTTTTTTGAGGAACCTCCATACTGCTTTCCACAATGGTTGAACTAATTTGCATTCCCACCAGCAATGTAGGAGGGTTCCCCTCTCTCCACATCCTCGCCAACATTTGTTGTTGTTTGTGTTTTGGATGTTGGCCATCCTCACTGGTGTGAGGTGATATCTCATTGTGGTTTTAATCTGCATTTCTCTGATGATTAGCGATGTGGAGCATTTTTTCATGTGCCTGTTGGCCATCTGAATTTCTTCTTTAGAGAAGTGTCTATTCATGTCCTGTGCCCATTTCTTAATTGGGTTATTTGCTTTTTGTTTGTTAAGGTGCATGAGTTCTTTGTATATTTTGGATGTCAACCCCTTATCAGATACATCATTTATGAATATATTTTCCCATATTGTAGGATGTCTTTTTGTTCTACTAATGGTGTCCTTTGCTGTACAGAAGCTTTTCAACTTGATATAGTCCCATTTGTTCATTTTTGCTTTTGTTTCCCTTGCCCGGGGGGATATGTTCATGAAGAAGTCACTCATGTTTATGTCCAAGAGATTTTTGCCTATGTTTTTTTCTAAGAGTTTTATGGTTTCATGACTTACATTCAGGTCTTTGATCCACCTTGAGTTTACCTTTGTGTATGGGGTTAAACAGTAGTCCAGTTTCATTCTCTTGCATGTAGCTGTCCAGTTTTTCCAACACCAGCTGCTGAAGAGGCTGTCATCTCCCCATTGTATATCCAGGGCTCCTTTATCAAATATTAATTGACTGTAGGTGTTTGGGTTAATGTTTGGATTTTCTATTGCCTAGTAAGAACTCTTAATTGTGGGACCTAATGCTGACTTTTGGGGGTACTATAAAAATCCAGTTTGGATTGATAGAATTCAAAGTATGAGCATGCTTGTCTACATTTTGGGCAGGGGGGTATCTGGTGTTTTTATGGCCAAAATTTAGGCATCAGAGCCCCTGCAGTCTAGTTGTGGCTTTGGGCCAATACACAGTGCTCCTGAGGCAAACTGTCCTTTTTCCTGTTTGGAAATATATTCCTATTAAGGTACCCAAATAGGGTTCTATTTCCTTCAAAGAGTAAGTTGAATAGAACTAGTATTTGAAAAGCTTTTGAAGTTCTAACTCATGTGTGGTTAATGTATTTTTTCCTTTAGCAATTTTAACAGCTTTGCTTATTTTTTCTTTTATTGTTATTGTAAAAATTTACAAATAGTACAACTGAAAAAATTTTGGGTGCATAGTTCTATGAGTTAAAAAAATTTTTTTTATTAAGGTATTATTGATATACACTCTTACGAAGGTTTCACATGAAAAAACAATGTGGTGACTACTTTTACCCATATATCAAGTCCACACCCATACCCCACTACAGTCACTGTCCATCAGTGTAGTAAGATGCCACAGATTCACTGTTTGCATTCTCTGTGCTATACTGTTTTCCCCGTGACCCCCCACACCATGTGTACTGAACATAATATCCCTCAATCCCCTTCTCCCTCCCTCTCCACCCGACTTCCCCGACCCCTCCCCTTTGGTAACCACTAGTCCCTTCTTGGAGACTCTGAGTCTGCTGCTATTTTGTTCTCTCAATTTTGCTGCGTTGTTATACTCCACAAAGGAGGGAAATCATTTGGCACTTGTCTTTCTCCACCTGGCTTATTTCACTGAGCATAATATCCTCCAGCTCCATCCATGTTGTTGCAAATGGTAGAATTTGTTTCTTTCTTATGGCTGAATAGTATTCCATTGTGTATATGTACCACCTCTTCTTTATCCATTCATCTACTGATGGACACTTGGGTTGCTTCCATATCTTGGCTATTGTAAAAAGTGCTGCAATAAATATAGGGGTGCATATGTCTTTTTGAATCTGAGAAGTAGTATTCTTTGGGTAAATTCCAAGGAGTGGGACTGCCAGGTCAAATGGTATTTCTATTTTTAGTTTTTTGAGGAACCTCCATGTTGCTTTCCACAGTGGTTGAACTAGCTTACATTTCCACCGGCAGTGTAGGAGGGTTCCCCTTTCTCTGCATCCTCACCAGCATTTGTTGTTCTTAGTCTTTTGGATGGTGGCCATCCTTACTGGTGTGAGGTGATATCTCATTGTGGTTTTAATTTGCATTTCCCTGATGATTAGTGATATGGAGCATCTTTACATGTGTCTGTTGGCCATCTGAATTTCTTCTTTGGAGAATTGTCTCTTCATATCCTCTGCCCATTTTTTAATTGCGTTATTTGCTTTTTGGGTGTTGAGGTGTGTGAGTTCTTTATATATTTTGGATGTTAACCCCTTGTCAGTATGTCACTTAAAAATATATTCTCCCATACTGTAGGATGCCTTTTTGTTCTGTTGATGGTGTCCGTTGCCATACAGAAGCTTTTTAGTTTGATGTAGTCCTATGTGTTCATTTTTGCTTTTGTTTCCCTTGCTCGAGGAGATGCATTTAGGAAGAAGTTGCTCATGCTTATGTTCAAGAGATTTTTGCCTATGTTGTCTTCTAAGAGTTTTATGGTTTCATGACTTACATTCAGGTCTATGATCCATTTCGAGTTTACTTTTGTGTATGGGGTTAAACAATAATCCAGTTTCATTCTATTGCATGTAGCTGTCCAGTTTTGCCAACACCAGATGTTGAAGAGGCTGTCATTTCCCCACTGTATGTCCATGGCTCCTTTATCATATACTAATTGACCATATATGGTTGGGTTTATATCAGGGCTCTCTATTCTGTTCCATTGGTCTATGGATCTCTTCTTGTGCCAGTACTAAATTGTCTTGATTACTGTGGCTTTGTAGTAGAGCTTGAAGTTGGGGAGCTTAATCCCCCCAGCTTTATTCTTCCTTCTCAGGATTGCTTTGGCTATTCAGGGTCTTTTGTGGTTCCATATGAATTTTAAAATGATTTTCTCTAGTTCATTGAGGAATGCTTTCGTATTTTGATAGGAATTGCATTGAATCTGTAGATTGCTTTAGGCAAGATGGCCATTTTGACAATATTAATTCTTCCTATCCATGAGCACGGGATGTGTTTCCATTTATGGGTATCTTCTTTAATTTATCTCATGAGTGTCTTGTAGTTTTCAGGGTATAGGTCTTTCACTTCCCTGGTTAGGTTTATGCCTAGTATTTTATTCTTTTGGATGCAATTGTGAATGGAATTGTTTTCCTGATTTCTCTTTCTGCTAGTTGATCGATAGTATATAGGAATGCCACCGATTTCTGTGTATTAATTTTGTATCCTGCAACTTTGCTGAATTCAGATATTAGATCTAGTAGTTTTGGAGTGGATTCTTTAGGGTTTTTTTATGTACAATATCTTATCATCTGCAAACAGGGACAGTTTGGCTTCTTCCTTGCCAATCTGGTTGCCTTTTATTTCTTTGTGTTGTCCGATTGCCGTGGCTAGGACCTCCAGAACTGTGTTAAACAAAAGAGGGGAGAGTGAGTATCCTTGTCTTGTTCCTGATCTTAAAGGAAATGCTTTCAACCTCTCACTGTTAAGTATAATGTTGGCTGTGGGTTTGTCATATATGGCCTTTATTATGTTGAGGTACTTGCCCTCTATACCCTTTTTGTTGAGAGTTTTTATCATGAATGGGCGTTGAATTTTGTTAAATGCTTTTTCAGCATCTATGGAGATGATCATGTATTTTTCTTCCTTCTTTTTGTTGATGTGGTGGATGATGTTGATGGATTTTCGAATGTTGTACCATCCTTGCATCCCTGGAATAAATCCTACTTGATCATGATGGATGATCTTTTTGATGTATTTTTGAATTTGGTTTTCTAATATTTTGTTGAGTATTTTTGCATCTATTTTCTTCAGGGATATTGGTCTGTAATTTTCTTTTTTTGTGGTGTCTTTGCCTGGTTTTGGTATTAGAGTGATGCTGCCCTCATACAATGAGTTTGGAAGTATTCCCTCTTCTACTCTTTGGAAAACTTTAAGGAGGATGGGTATTAGGTCTTCACTAAATGTTTGATAAAATTCAAAGCCATCTGATCTAGGGGTTTTGTTCTTAGGTAGTTTTTTGATTACCAGTTTAATTTCGTTGCTGGTAATTGGTCTGTTCAGAGTTTCTTTTTCTTTGTGGGTCAGCCTTGGAAGGTTGTATTTTTCTAGAAATCTGTTAATTTCTTCTAGGTTATCCAGTTTGCTAGCATATAATTTTTCATAGTATTCTCTAATAATTCTTTGTATTTCTTTGGTGTCAGTAGTAATTTTTCCTTTCTCATTTCTGATCCTGTTTATGTGAGTAGACTTTTTTTCTTGATAAGTCTGGCTAGTGGTTTATCTATTTTGTTTATTTTCTCAAAGAACCAGCTCTTGCTTTTGTTAATCCTTTCTATTGTTTTATTCTTCTGGATTTTATTTATTTCTGCTCTAATCTTTATTATGTCCCTCCTTCTACTGACTTTGGGCTTCATTTGTTCTTCTTTTTCTAGTTTCATTAATTGTGAGTTTAGACTGTTCATATGGGATTGCTTTTCGTTCCTGAGGTAGGCCTGTATTGCAATATACTTTCCTCTTAGCACAGCCTTTGCTGAATCCCATAGAGTTTGTGGTGTTGAATTACTGTTGTCATTTGTCTCCATATATTGCTTGATCTCTGTTTTTATTTGGTCATTGATCCATTGGTTATTTAGGAGCATGTTGTGACGCATCCATGTATTTGTGGGATTTTTTCATTTTCTTTGAGCAATTTATTTCTAGTTTCCTACCTTTGTGGTCTGAGAAATGGATTGGTACAATTTCAGTCTTTTTGAATTTACTGAGGCTCTTTTTTTGGCCTAGGATATGATCTGTTCTTGAAAATGTTCCATGTGCACTTGAGAAGAATGTATCTTGCTGCTTTTGGGTGTAGAGTTCTGTAGATGTCTGTTAGGTCCATCTGTTCTAATGTGTTGTTCAGTGCTTCTGTCTCCTTACTTATTTTCTGGCTGGTTGATCTGTCCTTTGGAGTGAGTGGAGTGTTGAAGTCTCCTAGAATGAATGCATTGCATTCTATTTGCCCTTTTAATTCTATTAGCATTTGTTTCACATATGTAGGTGCTCCTGTGTTGGGTGCATAGATATTTATAAAGGTTATATATTCTTGTTGGATTGACCCCTTTGTCATTATGTAATGTCCTTCTTTGTCTGTTGTGACTTTCTTTGTTTTGAAGTCTGTTTTATCTGATACAAGTACTGCAACTCCTGCTTTTTTCTTCCTATTTAGTTGCATGAAATATCCTTTTCCATCCCTTCAGTTTTAGTCTGTGTATATCTGGGTTTAAAGTGAGTCTCTTGTAGGTAGCATATAGATGTGTTTTGTTTTGTTATCCATTCAGTGACTCTATGTCTTTTGGTTGGTGCATTCAGTCCATTTACATTTAGGGTGATTATTGATAGGTATGTACTTATTGCCATTGTAGGCTTTAGATTTGTGGTTACCAAAGGTTCAAGGTTAACTTCCTTACTATCTAAGAGTCTAACTTAACTCACTTAATATGCTATTACAAACACAGTCCAAAGGTTCTTTTTTTCTCCTCCTTTCTGTTTCTCCTCCCTTCTTTATATATTAGGTATCATATTCTGTACTCTTTTTCTCTCTTGATTGACTTTGGGGATAGTTGATTTAATTTTGCATTTGCTTAGTAATGAACTGTTCTACATTCTTTACTGTGTTTTTATTACCTCTGGTGACAGCTATTAAACGTTATGAACACTTCCATCTATAGCAGTCCCTCCAAAATACACTGTAGAGATGGTTTGTGGGAGGTAAATTCTCTCAGCTTTTGCTTATCTGGAAATTGTTTAATCCATCCTTCAAATTTAAATGATAACCTTGCCAGATAAGGTATTCTTGGTTGGAGGCCCTTCTGCTTCATTGCATTAAATACATCATGCCACTCCCTTCTGGCCTGTAAGGTTTCTGCTGAGAAGTCTGATGATAGCCTGATGGGCTTTCCTTTATCTGTGATCTTTTTTCTCTCTCTGGCTGCTTTTAATAGTCTGTCCTTATCCTTGAATTTTTCCATTTTAATTATTATATATCTTGGTGTTGTCTTGCTTGGGTCCCTTGTGTTGGGAGATCTGTGCACCTCCATGGCCTGAGAGACTATCTCCTCCCTCAGATTGGGGAAGTTTTCAGCAATTACCTCTTCAAAGACACTTTCTATCCCTTTTTCTCCCTCTTCTTCTTTGGGTACCCGTATAATGCGAATATTGTTTTGTTTGGATTGGTCACACAGTTCTCTCAATATTCTTTCATTCTTAGATATCCTTTTTCTCTCTGTGCCTCAGCTTCTTGTATTCCTCTTCTCTAATTTCTATTTCACTTATCGTCTCCTCCACTGTATCTAATCTGCTTTTAAAACTTTCCATTTTATGTTTCATTTCTGATACTGTGTTCCATAATGATTCGATCTCCGACCAGAATTCATCCCTGACTTCTTGAATATTTTTCTGTACCTCCATGAGCATGTCAGTGATTTTTATTTTGAAATCCCTTTCAGGCAGATTCATGAGGTCGATTTCATTTGAATTTTTCTCAGGGGTTGTATTCATAATTTTACTTTGAACCAGGTTCCTTTGGTGTTTCATATTTGTATATGGCACCTTCTAGTGCCCCGAAGCTCTACTCTGTGCAGCTGCTCAGTCCCTGAAGCAATGTCGGGGGTTGCTGGGGAGCAGTAATGGTGCCTGGGGGGAGGAAAGAGCTGTTTCCTGCTTCCTGGCTGCTATGCCTGTCTACACTGCCAGAAACAGTGGACTGAGCACACAGGTATAAGCCTCTGTGCTTTGTGTTTGTATTTGCTGTAGATGGGGCTTCCCTCTGGCTGGCCTACGCCAGGGTAGGGTTTGCCGATTTGCGAGCCAGGTGGGGCTGGCCAGGAGAAAGGCTCAGTAGGCTGCGTACCATGGAGTAGGTCTTTGGAGCTGTGTAGGCAGCCAGGGAGCTGGAGCTCCTGAAGATCATGAAAGTTCCCAACCTGCTGGGCCGAGTGCACCCGGACAATTTTGTCTACCTGTCCTTTGTCCTGAGCAGTAAGCTCTGTGCAATCCTTGCCTCTTTAGCAGCCCTCTTGCTGTTAGGAAGTCTGTCAGACTTCCCACCTTTCTTTTGTCCCTGAGCAGCCGGATATGGATCCCTGCCTTCCACAAGCGGCTGGAATCTCAGTCTCTCCAGGTATTCTGCCTGTCTTAGCTTTCCATCCCCCTAATCACGAGGATACCATGAAAACACCATGAAATGTAGGTTTGTGCTCCCAGATCAGATCTCCGGAATTAGGTATTCAGCAGTCCCAGTCCTCTGCTCCCTCCCTACTCTGTTTCACTTCCTCCCACTGTGATCTCAGGTGGGGGAAGGGCTTGGGTCCTGCCCAGCCACGGCTTTGGTATGTTACCCTGTTCCGTGAGGTTTATTCTTTTCTCAAGGTGTATGCAGTTTGGCGCAGTCCTCTTTCCTGTTGCTTTTTCAGGATTAGTTGTATTAATTATATTTTCGTATTATATGCAGTTTTAGGAGGAAGCCTCTATCTCACCTCTCATGCTGCCATCTTTAATCACAGTTCTGTGAGGTTTAACACATGTGTAGATAGATTCATGTAACTACCCCCAACAATTAGGATTCAGAACAGTTTCATTACCTTAAAAAGTTTCCCATGCTGCCCCTTTGTAGTCAGATTCTCCCTAACCTGTAGTCTCTGGCAACCCTTGATCAGAGCTCCATTCCTATGGTTCTGCCTTTTCTAGAATGTCGTATAAATAAGATCACACTATAGTATAAAACTCTGAGACTGGCTTCTTTCACTCAGCATGATGACTTGGAGATTTATCTATGTTTTTATATCTATCAATAGTTTGTTCTTTTTTATTGTGGAGTAGTATTCCATTGTATGATAATATAACTGTTTCTCCATTCATTTGTTGAAGAATATTTGAGGTGGGCCCAGTTTCAAACATTTATGGGTAGTGCTGCTGAAAACATTCACGGATAGGTTTTTATGTGACCCTAACTTTACATTTCTCAAAGATATGCCTAAGCATGAGATTGCTGGGTAACAGTAAGTATCTGTTTATCTTTATAAGAAACTACCAAACTGTGTTTTCAGAAGGGTTATACGTTTTGCATTCTAACCGGCGATGCATGGGAATTCAGTTGCTCCATATCCTCATTTGCACTTGGTATTGTCAGACTTTTTGTTTTTAAATACTTTTTATGGTGGTAAGAACACTTCACAGGAGATCTACCCTCTTAACAAATTTTTAAGTGTGTAATATATTGTTGACTATAGGTACAGTGTTGTACAGTGGATCTCTAGAGCTTATTAATCTTGCTTTTAACGGATGTATTATGCTCACTGATTAGTAATCCCCCATTTTCCCTATCCCTGATCCCTGGCAATCATCATTCCACTCAGATTATATGAATTTGACTTTTTTATATAACGTCATGTGAGCAGAATCATGCAATATTTCTCTTTCTGTGACTGGCTTATTACACTTAGCTTTTTCGGTATCAGTTGATAAGATCATAGGAGTTTTTCCTTCTGTAATCTGTTAATATAGTGGATTACACCAATTGATTTTCAAATACTGAACTAGCCTTGCATTCTTGGGATAAAGACCACTTGATTGTGATGTGGTACTCTTGTATATTGTTGGGTTTGACATGCTAATATTTTGTTTAGGAGTTTTGCATCTATGTTCATGAGGATATTAATCTACAGTTTTGTTTTCTTGTGCTCTCTCTAGTTTTGGTATCGGGATAATGCTGATTAATAAAATGAGTTAGAATGTGTTCTCTTTAATATTTTTTGGAAGCGAATATGTAGAATTCCCTCTTTAAAGTATTTGGTAGAATTCTTCATGAAGCCACCTGGACCAAGGGTTGTCTTTGTGTGAGGGTTTTAAACCACAAATTAGACTTCTTTAATAGATACAGAACAATTCAAGTTGTTTGTTTCTTTTTGGGTGAGTTTTGGTACTTTGTGGCTTTCAAGGAATTCATCTGTTTCATCTAAGTTGTCAAATTTATGTATATAGATTTTTTGTAATATCCCCTTATGAACCTTTTGAAGTCTGTGGGTCCATAGTGATAACCTTTTTTTCATTCCTGATGTGGACAATTTGTGTATTCATCTTCTTTTCTTTATTAAGGCTAGAGGCTTATAAACTTTATTCATCTTTTCAAAGAACCAGCTTTTGATTTTATTGGTTTTTCTCTATTTTTCTTTTTTCAGTTTGTCTTCTGTTCTTATGTTAATTTTTTTCTGCTTGTTTTGGGTTTAGTCTTTCATTTTTTAAGGTGGAAACTTAGATCATTGGTTTGAGACCTTTTTTCTAATATAAGCTTTTAGTACTTTAAAAAATTTCCTCTAAGCACTGCTATGGCTGCATTTTACAAATTTTGATATGTTGAATATTTATATCCCTTGAGACATATGCTTTGACCAATGAATTATTTAAAAGTTTATTGTTTTGAGTGTTTGGAGTATTGGGAGATTTTCCAAAGTCTTTATTTTGTTGATTTCTAGTTTAATCCATTCCATTTGTATGATTTCAATAGTTTTCAATTTGTTGAGGTTTGTTTTATGACCCAAGATATGGTCTATCTTGGTGAATATTCCATGTGCACTTTGAAAAAAATGTATATTTTGCTGTTGTTAGGTGGAATGTTCTATAAATGTCAGTTATATCCAGTTGATTGATGGAGTTATTCAAATTATCTCTATCCCTGTTTTTTTTTTTAAATAAAAATGTTATTTAATAATTGTTTGCAACATTATATTCTACCTGATCTTTATTTTTGGCAGCTTTATTGAGTTCTAATTGATGAATTAAAAACTGTATATATTTAAGGTGTACAACTTTATGTTTTGATATCCTTGGTTATGTTCTGTGTTCTATTTACTTGTTTCATTGATTACTGAGAAAGGAAGATTGAAGTCTAACTATAACTGCAGATTTGTCCATTTCTTCTCTCAATGCTATCAGTTTTTCTTTATATATTTTGAGGACTATTATACCTTTTAATGAATTGACCATATTCAGCATTATTTAATATACTTTTGTATACTTGCTAGTTTTCCTTGCTTTGAAGTTTACTTTGCCTGATACTAATATAGCCACTCCAGTTTTTTATTGATTCATGTTTTACTGGTATGTATTTTCCCCTCATCTTACTTAGGAACTTTAAAAATTTTTTAATAATTTCAGATTTACAAAAGAGTTGCAAAAATTGTTCAGAGTTCCTATATGCCCTTCACCTAGTTTCCCCTCATGTTAACATCGTATATAACTGTAGTACATTTATCAAAACTTAAGAAGTTAACATTGGTACAGTACTCTATTAAGTAAGCTACAGAATTTTATTTGAATTTCACCAGATTTTCTACTAATGTCTTTTTTCTGTTCTATAATTCAATCCAAGTTGTCATATTGCATTTAACATCCTTTTATTTTTAACCTACATATGTAATTGTATTTAGTGGGTTTCTGGTGAACAACATACTGTGTGTCCTTTTTTTTTAAAAATCCATTCTTACTGTTCTAATTGATGTGTTTCGACCCTTTACATATAATATAATGCTTTTTGGGACTGAAGTCTGCCATTTTATTATTTTTTTCTGTTTATTCCCTCTGTTTTGTGGTTGCCCTTTCCTTCCTTCTTTTGGTTTGTTGGATATTGTCTAGTATTTTAATTTATCTGTTGAGTTTTTTATACTGTCTCCATCTGTGTCATTTTAGTGTTGATCAGGGATTACAACATACATATTTATGTATTCAGTGTGCTTAGAATTAATATTTACCACTTCAAGAGGAGTGTAGAAACTTTAGTACTATATAGGTTGGTTTATCCTTTGATTTTTATGTTGTGATTGTCATATGCATTATATCTGCATTAATTGAAAACCCCATCAGACATTGTTATAATTTTTGCTTTCACCTGTCATACTTATTTTAAAGAACATAAGAGGAGTAAAATAGTAAATTACCTTTACTCAAATATTTACCACTTCTGTTGCTCTTCCTGCTTTCCTGAAATTCTAAGTTTCCCTGTGGTGTCATTTCTCTTCCATCTGAAGAATTCCTTCAGCAGTTCTTTCAGCAGGTCAGCTGGTGATGAGTTCTCTTGGGTTTTCTTCATCCCAGAATTTATTTCACCATCAGTATTGAAGGATAATTTTCATTGGATATAGGATTCTGGGTTGACAGTGTTTTTTCCCAGCCCTTAAAAATCTTGTTCCATTGCCTTCTGTCATCCATGGTTTCTGATGAAACATCCACAATCATTTGAATTACTGTTTCCCTATGTGTTGGTGCATTAGTTTTCTCTGACAGCTTTCAAGATTTTTTCTTTGTTTTATTTTTCATGGGTCAAAATTTTCTTTGAGTTTATCCTGTTTCCTGTTCACTGCGTTTCATGAATCTGTAAGTTTTTATCTTTTACCAAATTTGGGAAGTTCTTAGTTATTATTTCTTCAAATTTTTTTGCTGCACCGCACTCTCCTTCCCTTTGATGATACAAATGTGAGGCCTTTTGGTGGGTCCTAGAGGCTCTGTTTATTTTTTTTTTCAATCTTCTTTCTTTCTCTGTTCTTCAGCTTGGCTAATTTTTGTTAGTCCATCTTCAGGGCCACTGGCTCTTTTGTCATCTCAGTTTACTTTTGAGCCCATCCAGTGAATTTTAAAATTTCTGTATTTTCTAATTTAAAATTTTCCATTTGGTTCCTTTTTTTTTTTAATTCTATTTCTTTGTTGAGACTTTGTATTTTTCCATTTACTTCAGTAGTGTTTTCCTTTACTTCTTGATGCATGACTATCAGAGCTGCTTTAAAGTCTTTGATAATTCTGTTATCTTGTGGTTGGTGTGTGTTGATTGTTTTTTGTTGAGATTTTAAAGTTTCTTTGTATATCCATGTGGGTTTGTACCCTGGACATTTTTAAAAAATATTCTGTTATGAGGCTTTTGGTCTTGTTTAAATCCTATAGAGAATGTTTCTTTTTGTTTGTTTGTTTTAGCAGGCAGTCAATCCATTTTGGTTCAGGCTTCAAGTACCTAAGTGTTTTCTATGGCCTGGTGTTCAGTATCTGTTCAATTTTCAAAGTGTTTGCTGTGCTACATGTGTCTGTTCCGTGTGTGTACCAGCCATTGGCCAGTCCCAGACCTGGGCAGTGGAATATGCTATAGATAATTGTCAAAACCTTTGGTAGGCTATTTAGAGTCACATACATGCATATGCAGCTTGGGGATGAGCTCTGGGGTTCACATACAGCTTTACTGAGCTCCCTTCTCTTCCTGTTCTCCCAAATTTGTCAGATCCAAAGGTTTCTCCTTCCTGCTCTTCTTGCTAAAAAGCTGAGATTTTAATTTCTCTGCTCTGTCCTGCACTTCCTGTGACTACATTTCTTTGGGATGCAAATGGCAAGGATAGGGAGAGAATAAAAGCAATGGCGATTCCCTCTGCGCTCTTGGGATTGCTGTTCCTCTTGTTATAGAAAAGGTTTTCCCATCTGTCTGCCATTGTCATTGCCACTGCTGCTGACTACCTTGGGGTGGGGCAGGGAAGAGCAGCAAACAAAATCAGGGGATTTCCTCCACGCCCTTAACTTTTAGGGGCTCCCTTTCTTGTTTCTTGGGCCAAAAATGGAGGTCTTCTTTCAGAACGCTTGCTGTCTGCTCCTGGCGTACAATTCTGAGTTTGGGCTGCTTCTGAGTCCAGGCCAGGAGATGCCAGAAGAAAAAAGGGAAACTCTCTGTTAGTTGCATGGTATTTTGAGTTTTGGTTTCTTTTCCCAAGCTGTCTCATACTAATTACTTTTCAGTCATTGGATAATGCATGGAGCAGCTCTATCCAGGGAGTGTAGTTGAGTTCAGTTAGAGAAACACAGTGGAGTGGACTTACTCCATCTTGGAATCAGAAACTGGTTACTTATTAAATCTATGCTGAGGGAGGACCAGGTTTGGCAAGGGTGAGAAAGGTGGTGGCTTTGAGGCAGGTTATCAACCTTGAAAGATCCAATGACTGGACTGACAGGCCTCAGGCTCCCTCGTGGAGGAGACACCCCAAGGAAGGACTCCAGCTTTTTTGATGCAGGATGCTCTCTTCTCCTCCTTTTTAAGTTTTAGATTTAAGATTTTTTTGAATAAATAATATTTTCACTCAGTACCAAATTTGAAAGATGTAAAGGGAACAAAGCGAGAGGTAATTTATCTATTCCCTAGCCACCCAGTTCCTTTCTCTGAAGACATCGATTTACCAGTTTCTTATGTATCCTTACAAAGATACTCCACACATTACCAAACATAAAATAAGGGTAAGTTTGCACATATTAACAAAACAATAATGTTCTGTACATACTGCTCTGTCTTACTTTCTCACTTAACATGTTCTGGAGACCTTTCCATATCAGCATACAGAAAACCTCATCCTTTTTAGCAGCTGTGCAGAATACCATTAAATGATTGTGCTATGATTTATTTAATAAGTCCTTTACTGATGGTCATTATTCCATCAATGAATGTATATTTATTCAGTAAATAAGTAAACATTTATCCCATCAATTTCAATCCTTTGTTACTATAGGAAAAATGCATTGAATATCCTTGTATACATATTTTACATATGTGAGGCAGTATCTGTAGAGTAAATACCCGGGAGTAAAATTGCTGAGCTAAAGAGTACATGTGTCCATTTAAAATTACCAAATTGTTACTACCATACTGATATCTTCTTTCTTTTTTTTATTAACGTATCATTGATATATAATCCTATGAAGGTTTCACAAGAAAAACAATGTGGTTACTACATTCACCCTTATTATCAAGTCCCCCCTTATACCCCATTGTAGTCACTGTCCATCAGTGTAGTAAGATACCAGAGTTCCTACTTTTCTTTGCTACACTATCTTCCCTGTGACCCCACACACACCATGTGCACCAATCATGATACCCCATAATCCCCTTCTCCCTGCCTCCCCCCACTTCCCCCTTCCCCTTTGGTAACCACAAGTCCCTTCTTGGAGTCTGTGAGTCTACTGCTGTTTTGTTCCTTCAGTTTTGCTTCATTGTTATACTCTACAAATGAGGGAAAACATTTGGTATTTGTCTTTCTATGCCTGACTTATTTCACTGAGCATAATACTAGCTCCATCCATGTTGTTGCAAATGGTAGGATTTGTTTCTTTACTGATATCTTATTTCATACAACTGCAGTAATACATCAACTTTTTAGCCTTGGTAGGAAGAGAAATATTAGAATAGGTCATAGAAACCTTCACATAATCTTAAATATCTAACTCTAATTAACATCTAACTGGTCCTGCCAAATTTACCAAAATTATGTGGAAAAAAAGAAAATGGATTAATTTTCCTTCTTTCCTCCCCATTCTAATTCTAAGTAAGAGACATGCCAACAAGCTGTGAAAAAAATATTATAAAATGACTAAATAGTAAATAGCCAAAAGGAAGGATATGGCAGTTCAGAGGATTTGGATGACCAATTGATTGGACAGTCTGTTCCTAATACTCAAATGTTGACTTGGATTAAAGCCTTTCTTCTGAGGAACATTTTGTCTACCAGGTGTTCTTACCTACACAACCATGCATAGGTCAGGAGAGAGGGCAGGTGAAAGCTGTTGCCATTTACTGTACTGATGGTGGAACAGATTTAAATGTAATGATCTCTTTTTTTTTCTGATCCCTAGATGAGCACATATCATGTGAAAAGTTTATGTAAGAAGTCTTGGAGATGTATTTAATATTATGGAGACCAGAGTTGTCATGTTGGGTGTTTTATTTATTGATTTATTATTATTTTATTTTTATTTTTATTTTGTATCTTTAACCTACAATTACATGTGTGACATTATGGTTACTAGACTCCGCATGTCATCAAGTCCCCCCCATACACTTCATTACAGTCACTGTCCATCAGTGTAGTGAGATGCTATAGAATCACTACTTGTCTTCTCTGAGTTGTACAGCCCTCCCCGTGCCACCCCCACCCCCACATTGTGTCTGCTAATCATAATGCTCCTTTTTGCCCCTTATCCC
Organism: Phataginus tricuspis; assembly: GCA_029783875.1. Taxonomy (NCBI): domain Eukaryota; kingdom Metazoa; phylum Chordata; class Mammalia; order Pholidota; family Manidae; genus Phataginus; species Phataginus tricuspis. The sequence continues at coordinate 3,729,728 of JAQQAC010003639.1, read as the reverse complement.
TCCCTTCCCACCCATCCTCCCCAGTCCCTTTCCCTTTGGTATCTGTTAGTCCATTCTTGGGTTCTGTGAGTCTGCTGCTGTTTTGTTCCTTCAGTTTTTTTCTTTGTTCTTATACTCCACATATGAATGAAGTCACTTGATTCTTGTCTTTTTCTGCTTGGCTTATTTCACTGAGCATAATACCCTCTAGCTCCATCCATGTTGTTGCAAATAGTAGGATTTGTTTTCTTAGGGCTGAATAATATTCCATTGTGTATATGTACCACCTCTTCTTTATCCATTCATCTACTGATGGACACTTAGGTTGCTTCCACATCTTGGCTATTGTAAATAGTGCTGTGATAAACATAGGGGTGCATATGTCTTTTTGAATCTGAGATCTTGTTTTCTGGGGGTAAATTCCTAGGAGTGGATTCCTGGGTCAAATGGTATTTCTATTTTTAGTTTTTTGAGGAACCTCCACATTGCTTTCCACAATGATTGAACTAGTTTACATTCCCACCAGCAGTGTAGGAGGGTTCCCCTTTCTCCGCATCCTTGCCAGCATTTGTTGTTAGTCTTCGATGCTGGCCATCCTTACTGGTGTGAGGTGAAATCTCATTGTGGTTTTAATTTGCATTTCCCTGATGATTAGTGATGTGGAGCATCTTTCCATGTGCCTGTTGGTCATCTGAATTTTTTTTTTGGAGAAGTGTCTGTTCATATCCTCTGCCCATTTTTTAATCGGGTTATTTGCTTTTTGGTTGTTGAGGCATGTGAGTTCTTTATATATTTTGGATGTTAACCCCTTGTCAGATATGTCGTTTATGAATATATTCTCCCATACTGTAGGATGCCTTTTTGTTCTGCTGATGGTGTCCCTTGCTCTACAGAAGCTCTTTAGTTTGATGTAGTCCCACTTGTTCATTTTTGGCTTTTGTTTTCCTTGCCCAAGGAGATGTGTTCAGACAAAAGTTGCTCATGTGTATATTCAAGAGATTTTTGCCTATGTTTTCTTCTCTGAGTTTTATGGTTTCATAACTTACATTCAGGTCTTTGATCCATTTGAGTTTACTTTTGTGTATGGAGTTAGACAATAATCCAGTTTCATTCTCTTACATGTAGCTGTCCAGTTTTGCCAACACCAGGTGTTGAAGAGGTTATCATTTCCCCATTGTATATCCATGGCTCCTTTATTGTATATTAATTGGCCATATATGTTTGGGTTTATATCAGGGCTCTCTAGTCTGTTCCATTGGTCTATGGGTCTGTTCTTGTGCCAGTACCAAATTGTCTTGATTACTGTGGCTTTGTAGTAGAGCTTGAAGTTCGAGAGCGTAATACCTCCAGCTTTATTCCTCCTTCTCAGGACTGCTTTGACTATTCGGGGTCTTTTGTGGTTCCGTATGAATTTTAACATGATTTGCTCTAGTTCATTGAAGAATGTCATTGGTATTTTTTTTTATTAAGGTATTATTGATATACACTGTTATGAAGGTTTTGCATGAAAAAACAATGTGGTTACTACATTTACCAATATTATCAAGTCCCCACCCATACCCCAATTCAGGCACTGTCCATCAGTGCAGTAAGATGCTACAGATTCACTGTTTGCCTTCTCTGTGCTACACTGTTTTCCCTGTGATTCCCCACACCATGTGTACTAAACATAATACCCCACAATCCCCTTCTCCCACCCTCCCCTTTGGTAACCACTGGTTCCTTCTTGGAGTGTCTGAGTCTGCTACTATTTTGTTCCTTCAGTTTTGCTTCGTTGTTATACTCCACAAAGGAGGGAAATCATTTGGCACTTGTCTTTCTCCGCCTGGCTTATTTCACTGAGCATAATATCTTCCAGCTCTATCCATGTTGTTGCAAATGGCAGGATTTGATTCCTTCTTATGGCTGAAGAGTATTCCATTGTGTATATGTACCACCTCTTCTTTACCCATTCATCTACTGATGGACACTTAGGTTGCTTCCATATCTTGGCTATTGTAAAAAGTGCTGCAATAAACATAGGGGTCCATATGTCTTTTTGAATCTGAGAAGTTGTATTCTTTGGATAAATTCCAAGCAGTGGGATTCCTGGGTCAAATGGTATTTCCATTTTTAGTATTTTGAGGAACCTCCATATTGCTTTCCACAATGGTTGAACTAGGTTGCATTCCCACCAGCAGTGTAGGAGGGTTCCCCTTTCTCTGCATCCTTGCCAGCATTTGTTGTTCTTAGTCTTTTGGATGGTGGCCATCCTTACTGGTGTGAGGTGATATCTCATTGTGGTTTTAATTTGCATTTCCCTGATGATTAATGATGTGGAGCATCTTTTCATGTGTCTGTTGGCCATCTGAATTTTTTCTTTGGAGAACTGTCTCTTCATATCCTCTGCCCATTTTTTAATCAGGTTATTTGCTTTTTGGGTGTAGAGGCATGTAAGTTCTTTATATATTTTGGATGTTAACCCCTTGTCGGATATGTCGTTTACAAATATATTCCCCCATACTGTTGGATGCCTTTTTGTTCTGCTGATGGTGTCCTTGGCCATGCAGAAACTTTTTAGTTTGATGTAGTCCCATGAGTTCATTTTTGCTTTTGTTTCCCTTGCTTGAGGATATGCGTTCCGGAAGAAGTCACTCATGCTTATATTCAGGAGATTTTTGCCTATATTGTCTTCTAAGAGTTTTATGGTTTCATGACTTACATTCAGGTCCTTGCTCCATTTTGAGTTTACTTTTGTGTATGGGGTTAAACAATAATCCAGTTTCATTCTCTTGCATGGAACTGTCCAGTTTTGCCAACACCAGATGTTGAAGAGGCTGTCATTTCCCCATTGTATGTCCATGGCTCCTTTATCATATATTAACTGACCATATATGTTTGGGTTTATATCAGAGCTCTCTAGTCTATTCCATTGGTCTATGGGTCTGTTCTTGTGCCAGTACCAAACTGTCTTGAGTACTGTGGCTTTGTAGTAAAGCTTGAAGTTGGGGAGCTTAATCCCCCCTGCTTTATTCTTCCTTCTCAGGATTGCTTTGGCTTTTTGGTGTCTTTTGTGGTTCCATATGAATTTTAGAATGATTTTCTCTAGTTCATTGAAAAATGCTATTGGTATTTTGATAGGAATTGCATTGAATCTGCAGATTGCTTTAGGCAGGATGGCCGTTTTGATAATATTAATTCTTCCTATCCATGAGCACGGGATGTGTTTCCATTTATTGGTGTCTTCTTTAATTTCTCTCATGAGTGTCTTGTAGTTTTCAGTGTATAGGTCTTTCACTTCCTTGGTTAGGTTTATTCCAAGTATTTTATTCTTTTTGATGCAACTGTGAATGGAATTGTTTTCCTGATTTCACTTTATGCTAGATCATTGTTAGTGTATAGGAATGCCACAGAAATCTGTGTATTAGTTTTGTATCCCACAACTTTGCTGAATTCAGATATTAGATCTAGTAGTTTTGGAGTAGATTCTCTAGGTTTTTTTTTTTAAATCTTCAATTCAGTTTTTTAAAAATTTATTTTAAATTTTTAATTTTTTTGGTATCATTAATCTACAATTGCATGTGCAACATTATGGTTATTAAAGTCTCCACTTGATCAGGTCCCTCCCACCAACCCCATTACAGTCACTGTCCATCAGTAGTGAGATGCTGTAGAATCACTACTTGTCTTCTCTGAGTTGTATAGACCTCCCCGTGCCCCCCCAACATTACATCTGCTAATCGTAATGCCCCTTTTTCTCCCTTCTCCCTCCCTTCCCACCCATCCTCCCCAGTCCCTTTCCCTTTGGTAACTATTAGTCTGTTCTTGGGTTCTGTGAGTCTGCTGCTGTTTTGTTCCTTCAGTTTTTTTCTTTGTTCTTATACTCCACATATGAGAGAAATCATTTGATACTTGTCTTTTTCGGCTTGGCTTATTTCACTGAGCATAATACCCTCTAGCTCCATCCATGTTGTTGCAAATGGTAGGATTTGTTTTCTTCTTATGGCTGAATACTATTCCATTGTGTATATGTACCACATCTTCTTTATCCATTCATCTACTGATGGACACGTAGGTTGCTTCCATTTCTTGGCTATTGTAAATAGTGCTGCAATAAACATATGGGTGCTTCTGTCTTTTTGAAACTGGGCTGCTGCATTCTTAGGGTAAATTCCTAGGAGTGGGATTCCTGGGTCAAATGGTATTTCTATTTTGAGTTTTTTGAGGAACCTCCATACTGCTTTCCAGAATGGTTGAACTAATTTGCATTCCCACCAGCAGTGTAGGAGGGTTCCCTTTTCTCCACCTCCTTGCCAACATTTGTTGTTGTTTGTGTTTTGGATGTTGGCCATCCTCACTGGTGTGAGGTGATATCTCATTGTGGTTTTAATTTGCATTTCTCTGATGATTAGCAATGTGGAGCATCTTTTCATGTGCCTGTTGGCCATCTGAGTTTCTTCTTTAGAGAAGTGTCTATTCATGTCCTCCGCTCATTTCTTAATTGAATTATTTGCTTTTTGTTTGTTGAGGTGCATGAGTTCTTTATATATTTTGGATGTCAACCCCTTATTGGATATGTCATTTATGAATATATTCTCCCATACTGTTCTTTAGGGTTTTTTATGTACAATATCATGTCACCTGCGAACAATGACAGTTTAACTTCTTCCTTACCAATCTGGATGTTTTTTGTTTCTTTGTGTTGTCTGATTTCCCTGGCTGGGACCTCCAGTACTATGTTGAATCAAAGTAGGGAGAGTTTGCAGCCTTATCTTGTTCCCGATCTTATAGGAAAAGCTTTCTGCTTCTCGTTGTTAAGTATGATGTTGGCAGTGGGTTTGTCATATTTGGCCTTTATTATGTTGAGGTACTTGCCTTCTGTTCCCATTTTGTTGAGAGTTTTTATCATGAATAGATGTTGAATTTTGTTGAATTCTTTTTCAGCATCCATGGAGATGATCATGTGGTTTTTGTCCTTCTTTTTGTTGATGTGGTGGATGATGTTGATGGATTTTCGAATGTTGTACCATCCTTGCATTCCTGGAATAAATCCTACTTGATCATGGTGAATGATCTTTTTGATGTATTTTTTAATTCAGTTTGCCCATATTTTGTTGAGTATTTTTGCATCTATGTTCATCAGGGATATTGGTCTCTAATTTTCTTTTTTTATCATGTCTTTGCCTGGTTTTGGTATTAGGTGATGCTGGCCTCATAGAATGAGTTTCAAAGTTTTCTCTCCTCTTCTACTTTTTTGCAAACCTTAAGGAGGATAGGTAGTAAGTCTTCACTAAATGTTTGATAAAATTCAGCGGTGAGTGAAGCCATATGGTCCAGGGGTTTTGTTCTTAAGTAGTTTTTTGATTACCAATTCAATTTCATTCCTGGTAATTGGCCTGTTTAGATATGCTGTTTCTTCCTGGTCAACCTTAGAAGGTTATATTTTTCTAGAAAGTTGTCCATTTCTTCTATGTTATCCAGTTTGTTAGCATATAATTTTTCATAGTATTCTCTAACAATTATTTGTATTTCTATGGTGTCTGTAGTGGTTTTCCCTTTCTCATATCTGATTATGTTAATGTGTGTAGACTCTTCTTTTTTCTTGATAAGTCTGGCTAGGGGTTTATGTATTTGTTTATTTTCTTGAAGAACCAGCTCCTGTTTTCATTGATTCTTTCTATTGTTTTATTCTTCTCGATTTTAATTTTTTTGTGCTACAATCTTTATTATGTCCCTCCTTCTACTGACTTTGGGCCTCATTTGTACTTCTTTTTCTAGTTTAATTAATTGTGGGTTGAGACTGTTCATATGGGATTGTTTTTCTTTCCTGAGTTAAGCTTGTATTGCAATAGACTTCCTTCTTAGCACAGCCTTAGCTGAGTCCCACTGATTTTGTGGTGTTCAGTTATTGTTGTCATTTGTCTGCATAGTTTGCTTAATGTCTGTTTTTATTTGGTCATTGATCCATTGATTATTTATGAGAATATTGCTAAGCCTCCATGTATTTGTGGGCCTTCTTTTTTCTTTGTGTTATTTATTTCTAATTTCATACCTTCGTGGTCTGAGAAGCTAGTTGGTACAATTTCAATCCTTCTGGATTTACTGAGGGTCTTTTTGTGGTTGAGTATATGATATATTCTTTTTTTGTTTGTTTGTTTGTTTTACAATTTATTTTATTTTAGTATCATTAACCTACAATTACATGAGCAATATTGTGATGATTAAACTACCCCCTTCATCAGGTCCCCCCCACCAACCCTATTACAGTCACTGTCCATCAGTGTAGTGAGATGAGAATCACTACTTGTCTTCTCTGAGCTGTACAGTCCCTCCCGTGCCCCCCCCACCCTATGCCTGCCAATCGTAATGCCCCTTTTACCCTCTTATCCCTCCCTTCCCACCCATCTCCCCAGTCCCTTTCCTTTTGGTAACTGTTAGTCCATTCTTGGGTTCTGTGAGTCTCCTGCTGTTTTGTTCCTTCATTTTTTTTTTCCTTTGTTCTTATACTCCACATATGAATGAGTGAGATCATTTGGTACTTGTCTTTTTCGGCCTGGCTTATTTCACTGAGCATAATACCCTCCAGCTCCATCCATGTTGTTGCAAATGGTAGGATTTGTTTTTTTCTTATGGCTGCGTAATATTCCATTGTGTATATGTACCACATCTTCTTAATCCATTCATCTACTGATGGGCACTTAGGTTGCTTCCATTTCTTGGCTATTGTAAATAATGCTGCAATAAACATAGGGGTGCATCTGTCTTTCTCAAACTGGGCTGCTGCATTCTTGGGGTAAATTCCTAGGAGTGGGATTCCTGGGTCATATGGTATTTCTATTTTGAGTTTTTTGAGGAACCTCCATACTGCTTTCCACAATGGTTGAACTAATTTGCATTCCCACCAGCAATGTAGGAGGGTTCCCCTCTCTCCACATCCACCAACATTTGTTGTTGTTTGTGTTTTGGATGTTGGCCATCCTCACTGGTGTGAGGTGATATCTCATTGTGGTTTTAATCTGCATTTCTCTGATGATTAGCGATGTGGAGCATTTTTTCATGTGCCTGTTGGCCATCTGAATTTCTTCTTTAGAGAAGTGTCTATTCATGTCCTGTGCCCATTTCTTAATTGGGTTATTTGCTTTTTGTTTGTTAAGGTGCGTGAGTTCTTTGTATATTTTGGATGTCAACCCCTTATCAAATACATCATTTATTAATATATTTTCCCATATTGTAGGATGTCTTTTTGTTCTACTAATGGTGTCCTTTGCTGTACAGAAGCTTTTCAACTTGATATAGTCCCATTTGTTCATTTTTGCTTTTGTTTCCCTTGCTCGGGGGGACATGTTCATGAAGAAGTCACTCATGTTTATGTCCAGGAGATTTTTGCCTATGTTTTTTTCTAAGAGTTTTATGGTTTCATGATTTACATTCAGGTCTTTGATCCACCTTGAGTTTACCTTTGTGTATGGGGTTAGACAGTAGTCCAGTTTCATTCTCTTACATGTAGCTGTCCAGTTTTTCCAACACCAGCTGCTGAAGAGGCTGTCATCTCCCCATTGTATATCCAGGGCTCCTTTAGTATATGATATATTCTTGAAAATGTTCTATGGGCACTTGAGAAGAATGTGTATCCTGGTGCTTTTGGGTGGAGAGTTCTATAGATGTCTGTTAAGTCCATTTGTTCTAATGTGTTATTTAGTGCCTCTGTCTCCTTACTTATTTTCTGTCTGGTTGTTCTCTCCTTTAGAGTGAGTGGGGTGTTGAAATCTCCTAACATGAATGAATTGCATTCTATTTCCCCCTTTAATTCTGTTAGTATTTGTTTCATGTATGTCCGTACTCCTATGGTGCGTGTATTGATAATTATAATGCTTATATACTCTTGTTGGACTGACCCCTTTATCATTATGTAATGTCCTTCTTTGTCTCTTGTTACTTTCTTTGTTTTGAAGTCTATTTTGTTTGGTACAGATGCTGCAACTCCCGCTTTTTTCTCTCTGTTAGTTGCATGAAATATCTTTTTCCATCCCTTCACTTTTAGGCTGTGTATGTCTTTGGGTTTGAAGTGAGTCTCTTGAGGGCAGCATATAGACAGGTCTTGGTTTCTTATCCATTCAGTGACTCTATGTCTTTTGGTTGGTGCGTTCAGACCATTTACATTTAGGGTATTATTGATACGTATGTATTTACTGCCATTTCAGGCTTTAGATTCGTGGCTACCAAAGGTTCAAGGGTAACTTCTTTACTGTCTAACAGTCTAAGTTAACTCAGTACACTATTAGAAACACAATGTTAAAGGTTCTTTTTTTTCCCCTCATTTTTCTTCCTCCTCCATTCTTTATATATTAGGTATCATATTCTATATTCTTTGTCTTTCCCTTAACTCACTTTGGGCATAGTTCATTTAATTTTGCATTTGCTTAGTAATTAATTCATCTGCTTTCTTTACTCTAGTTTTATCTTTTCTGGTGACAGCTATTTACCCTTAGGAGTACTTCCATCTGAAGCAGTCCCTCCAAAACACACTGTAGAGACAGTTTGTGGGAGATACATTCTTTCAACTTTTGCTTATCTGGAAGTCCTTTAATTCCTCCTTCAAATTTAAATGATAATCTTGGTTCCAGGCCCTACTGTTTCATTTCATTAAATAAATCATACCACTCTCTTCTGGCCTGTAAAGTTTCTTTTGAGAAGTCTTATGATAGCCTGATTGGTTTTCCTTTATGCATGATCTTTTTTCTCTCTCTGGCTGCTTTAATAGTCTGTCCTTATCCTTGATCTTTGCCATTTTAATTATTATATGTCTTGGTGTTGTCTTTCTTTGGTCCCTTGTGTTGGGAGATGTGTGCACCTCCATGCCCTGAGAGACCAATTACCTCTTCAGACACTTTGTATCCCTTTTTCTCTCTCTTCTTCTTCTGGTACCCCTATAATGCAAATATTGCTCCGTTTGGAGCGGTCACACAGTTCTCTCAATATTCTTTCATTCCTAGAGATCCTTTTTACTTTCTGTTCCTCAGCTTCTTTGTTTTCCTCTTCTCTAATTTGTATTTTCTCTACTTCATCTAATCTGCTTTAAATTCCTCCATTATATGTTTCATTTCAGATACTGTATTTTTAAAAGTTTGTGTCTCATTCTTGAATTCCTCCCTGAGGTCTTGACTATTTTTCTATAGCTATGTGACCATGTTTATGATTTTTATTTTGAAATCTCTTTCAGGAAGTTTGGTGAGTTCAGGTTCACTTTACCCTCTTTCTGGTGTTTGTGGGATTTTGGTTTGAACCAGGTTTCTTTGATGTTTCATATTTGTAGGTGGCGCCCTGTAGTGCCCAGAAGCTCTTCTCTCTGGAGCTATTCACCCCCTGGCACTATGGCATGGGTCACAGACAAGTGGCGCCAGGTGCCTGCTGGGAGGAAATAGCTCTTTCCTGCTTCCCAGCTGCAGTGCCTGCCTCCACTCTCAGGGCCAGTGGGCTGAGCATGCAGTGAAGAGCCTCTATGCTATGCCCCTATAGCTGCCGTCAGAGGGGCTGCCCTCTGACTGGCCTGGTGTGATGGTGGGGGCAGCTGGTTTGTGATCTGGTTCTGGCCAGCAGGAAGGAGTGGCAGGCTGTGTATTGTGGTGGGGGGCCTCATAGCTGCGTTGCCAGCCAGGAGAATGGAGTGCCTGAAGCTCCTGAAAGTTCCCAACCTGCTGGGCTGAGTGTGCCGGTACAATTTAGTCCACCTGTTCTTTCTCCTGAGCACCAAGCTCTGTGCAATCCTTGCCCTTTTATCAGCCCTCTCGCTGTTAGGATATCTCTCAGACTGCCCACCTTTCTTTTTTCCCAAAGCAGCAGTTGTGGGTATCTGTTCTCCACAAGTGGCTGGAATCTCAGTCTCTCCAAATATTCCTCCTGTCTTAGTTTCCCCACACCACTAATCTCCAGAGCACCATGTAATGTAGGTTTGTATTCCCAGAGCAGATCTCCAGGGCTGGGTTTCCAGCAGTCCTAGGCTTCCAACTCCTCCCTGGTCCGTTTCTCTTCCATCAATGAGCTGGCTGGGGGAAGGGCTTGGGTCCCACCAGATCACGGCTTTGGTACTTTACCCTTTTCTGTGAGGTCTGCTCTGCTCCCCAGGTATATATAGTCTGTCGCAGCCTCCTCTCGTTTTGCTCTTTCAGGATTAGTTTTATTTTCTATATTTTCATATTATATGTGGTTTGGGAGGAAGTTTCTGTCTCACCTCTCATGCCACCATTTTTAAGCCAATCTCCAGTTCCCCCAAATCTTAACATCTTACATTACCATGGTGTATTTGTCAAAACTAAGAAACTAACATTGGTGTATTACTGTTAAATTCTAGACTTCATTTAGATTTTACTAGTCTTTACACTAATGTCCTGCTTTTTCCAGGATCCAGTCCAGTGTACCACATTGGGGTCAGTCATCATGTCTGCTCAGTCTCTTCTCGTCTCTGACAGTTTCTCAGACTTCCCATCTTCTTCATGAGCTTTGCAGTTTTGAGGAGTACTGGTGAGATATTTTTGTAGATTGTCCTTCAATTTGGGTTTGTCTGAAGTCTTTCTTAGGGTAAGAGTAGGTCTATAGGTTTTGAGGAAGAATCCTATAGAGGTGAAATGCCCTCCTCATCACATCCTGTTAGGAGTACATGATATGTATATATTTTTTTCCTTTGTGGCTTATGCAATTTATTTTATTATTTTTTAAATTTTTTATAATTTATTTTGGTATCATTAATCTACAATTACATGTGCAATATTATGCTTATTAAACTACCCCCTTCATCAGGTCCTCCCCACCAACCCCATTACAGTCACTGTCTCAGCATAGTGAGATGCTATAGAAACACTACTTGTCTTCTCTGAGTTGTACAGCCCTCCCCATGCCCCCCCAACATTACATCTGCTAATCGTAATGCCCCTTTTTCCCTCTTATCCCTCCCTTTCCACCCATCTTCCCCAGTCCCTTTCCCTTTGGTAACTATTAGTCCATTCTTGGGTTCTGTGAGTCTGCTGCTGTTTTGTTCCTTCAGTTTTTTTCTTTGTTCTTATACTCCACATATGAGTGAAATCATTTGATACTTGTCTTTTTCGGCTTGGCTTATTTCACTGAGCATAATACCCTCTAGCTCCCTCCATGTTGTTGCAAAGGAGTACATGATATTAACATGACTTATCACTGGTGAAGTTAACCTTAATCATTTGGTTAAGGTAGCATTTGCCAGGTTTCTCCACTGTAAGGTGACTGTTTTTCCCCTTTCCATACTGTATTCTTTGGATATGAGTCATTAAGTCCAGCCCATACTTAGAGGAAGAGGGATAAGGATTAAGCTCCACCTTCTGGAGGAGGTAATATGTACACATATTATTTGGACTTCTTAAAAAGGAAGACTTACTTCTTCCCATGTATTTATTGTCATTAATTTGTAACAGTATGGACTCAAGTATTTGTTTCATACTTCGGGTATTAGTTCAGTAATATGCTATTTATTTTGTTGCTAAAATTGTTCCAGTTTGGGCTACTAGGGACTCTTCCAAATTGGCTTCTGGGTCCCCTTGACATGCATTCATCTTTTTGCTACTTGAGCACTTCCTTATATTTTCTGGAACTAGATGTTGTACGTTCATCTTGTGTTTTCCCTGCCCTAGCTTTAGAATCAGCATTTTTTTGTAAGGAGCCCTCATTCTTTTCATTGGGAAAACAAGATCTGAGGATTGGGTGTGTGCCTTACTACTAGGTCCTCACAGCTGATAAAGCCAGGAAATACACATATGTGTACACCAGTCCATGTATATATATGTATTTATAATTACTTGTGTGTCTATCCATCTGTGTGTGTGTGTGTGTGTGTGTATTTAGCTAAGCATGGGTTCACACTGATGTCTGACTTTTGCAGTACCACAGTGTTTATTCCAGCCTTTTTCTCTCGCTTATCTGTAGTTCCTCTCTGACAGTAAGAAATCTAAACCCTTAACATCCACCATAGTAGGTGGTGGATATATTTATTTATTCAATCCTGTATACATGTAAAGCAAATTCAGAATTATTAACGCATATTCCCATGAGCAACAAATTTACCAACTAAAATACAGTGTTTATGTACTGTTCCTTTTGTTGTTGCCTTAAATAGTTACAGTTCAAAACAACATTTTCCAAGGATATTTAGGTCACCCTGTTTTTCCCCCATCTCCTTCAGTGAGTTTATGTCATACATTTATATTAGATTCATTTGTCACAGTCTGCATTCTGTCTCGGAATTCCCTCACATCCTGTTTGATGTTTTAAAATATGCATACATTTTACTCTTTGTAAGGTACAGTTGTATGGTTTTGACAATTATACGATGTCATGTATTTCCACTCCAGTACCATGTAGAACAGCTCAATCACCATAAAAGTTTCCCCGTGCATCTCCTGTAGTTAACCACCTCCCACCACACTGTCTAATATGTTCAGACACCAATAATCTGTTTTCCATACCTATTGTTTTGCCTTTTCCAGAATGTTACACAAATAGAATCATACAGTATGTAGCCTTTCACTTAGCAAAATGCACTTAAGATTCATCAATATTGTTGCATGAACCAATAGCTTGTTCTTTTTTATCATTGAATAGTATTCCAATCTATGGATATACAATTTGTTTCTCCTAGTTGAAAGACTTCTTGGTTGCTTCCAGTTTGGGACCTTTAAATAAATCTACAAAAACATTTATATATTGGTTTTTGTGTGAACACAGATTTCAGTTCACTTGGCCAAATACCTAAGAATATGATTGCTGGGTCATACTGAAGTATATTTAACTTCTTTTTTTAATTGAAGTATTATCTTGTATTGGTTTCAAGTATACAACTCAGTAGATCAACAATTACCCATATTATGAAATCCTCACCCCACTAATGCAGTTACTATCTGTTAACATAGGAAGATGTTACAGAATCATTGGCTGTATTCTCCATGCTGTACTACTATCCCATGACCAACTTATATTATGATTGAGAATTTTTGTGCTCCTCTGTCCCCCTCACCCTCCCCACCCATCCACCCCAACTCTTCCCTCATGGTCACCACCAGTCCCTTCTAAGTTTTTATGAGTCTGTTGCTATTTTGTTGATTTAGTTTTGTTTTGTTTTTGTATTCTACAAATAAGTGGAATCATATGATATTTGCCTTTCTCTGCCTGGCTTATTTCACTGAGCATAATACCCTATAGATGCAACCATATTGTTGTAAATGGCAGGATTTCTTTTGTTTTTATTGCTGAATAATATTCCATTGTGTATATGTATATCTTCTTTATCCATTCATCTATTGATGAACACTTTGGTTGCTTCCATATCTTGGCTACTGTAAATAATGTGACAATAAACATTCAGGTGCATATACTTTTTTGAATCAGGGAGTTTGTTTTCTTCGGGTAAATTCCTAGAAGTGGAGTGGAGCAGGAAGAGAATAGTCAATGATTATATAACATCTTTCTACAATGATAGATAGTAACCGTGCTAGAGGGAGTGAGGATTTGGTAAAGCGAGTAAATGTAGAAACACTGTGTTGTACATTTGAAACCAACATAAGGTTGTTTATCAGTGATACTTCAAAAAAAAAAATTCCTAGAAGTGGAATTAGTGGATTGTCTGGTATTTGTATTTTTAGTTTTTTGAGGCAACTTCCACAGTGGCTGCACTTGACATCCCCACCAACGTGTAGGAGTCTTTCCATTTCTCCATATCCTCATTAACGCTTGTTATTTCTTGTCTTTTGGATAGTGGCCATTCTGACTGGTGTGAGGTGATAGCTCATTGTGGTTTTGATGTGCATTTCCCTGATGATTAGTGATGTGGATCATCTTCTCATGTACCTGCTGTTCTCTGCCCATTTTTTAATCAAGTTATTTGTTTTTCTTTGATGTTGAGGTATATGAGTTCTTTCTGTATATTAACCCCTTATTGGATAAATTGTTTACAAATACATTTTCCCATACTGTAGGTTGCCTTTCTGTTCTTCTGATGGTGTCCTTTGCTGTGCAGAAGCTTTTTATTTTGATGTAGTTCCACTTGTTCATTTTTTTTTTGTTTCTCTTGCCTGAGGAGATATGTCCAGGAAAAATTGCTCATGCTTATGTTCAAGAGATTTTTGCCTGTGTTTTCTTCTAAGAGTTTTATGGTTTCATGTCTTACATTTAGGTCTTTGATCCATTTAGAGTTTACTTTTGTGTATGGAGTTAGATAGTAATTCAGTTTCATTCTCTTGCATGTAGCTGTCTGGTTTTCCCAACACCATTTTTGAAGAGGCTGTCTTTTCCCCATTGTATATTCATGACTCTTTTGTCATAATTAATTGGCCACATATGTGTGGGTTTATATCAGGGCTCTCTATTCAATTCCACTGATCTATGGATTTGTTCTTGTGCCAGTACCAACTTGTCTTGATTGCTGTGCCTTGTAGTAGAGCTTGAAGTGAGGGAGCGTAATACCCCCAGCTTTGTTCCTCTTTTTCAAGATTGCTTTGGCTATTTGGGGTCTGCTGTGGTTCCATATGAATTTTAGGATTATTTGCTCTAGTACATTGAAAAATACCATTGGCATTTTGATAGCGATTGCATTGAATCTGTAAACTGCTTTGGCTAGATGGCCATTTTGACAATATTAATTCTTCTCATCCATGAACATGGGATAGCTTTCACTTATTTGTGTCTTCTCTAATTTGTTTCCTGGGTGTCTTGTAATTTTCAGAGAACAGGTCTTTCATCTTCTTGTTGAAGTTTATTCCTAGGTATTTTATTCTTTTTGATGCCATTATAAATGAAATTGTCTTTCTGATTTCTCTTTCTGCTAGTTTGTTGTTATTATATAGGAATGCAGCAGGTTTCTGTATGTTAATTTTGTATCCTGCAGCTTTGCTCAATCTAGTTACTAGTTCTAATAGTTTTTTGGTGGAGTCCTTAGGGTTTTCTATGTATAATATCATGTCATCAACAAATAGTAACAGTTTAACTCTTCCTTACCAATTTGGATGCACTTTATCTCTTTATCTTGTCTGATTGCCATGTCTAGGACCTCCAGTACAATGTTGAATAAAAGTGGTGAGAGTGGACATCATTGTCTTGTTCCTGATCTTAGAGGAAAAGCTTTTAGCTTTTCCCCATTGAGTATGATGTTGGCTGTGGGTTTGTTGTATATGGCCTTTATTATGTTAAGGTACATACCCTCTATGCCCATTTTGTTGAGAATTTTTATCATGAATGGATGTTGAATATAGTCAATTGCTTTATCAGCATCTATTGAAATGATCATGTGCTTTTTTTAATTGAAGTATTATTGATATATCTTATATTAGTTTCAAGTATACAACACAGTGGTTCAGAACTTACCCATATTATTAAATCCTCACCCCTACTAGTGCAGTTACATCTGTCAACATAGGAAGATGTTACAAAATCACTGACTGTATTCTCTGTGCTGTACTATTATTCCCATGACCAACTTATATTATGATTGAGAATTTCTGTGCCTCTTTATCCCTGTCACCCTCCCTACCCATGTGGGTAATTAACAATTGATAAAATTCATAATAAAAACAAGTCAACTCCAACCCCTCCCCCATGGTAACCACCAGTCACTTCTCACTGACTATGAGCCTGCTGCTATTTTGTTCATTTTGTTTTCTTCGGTTTTTATATTCCACAAATAAGTGAAATCATATGATATTTGTCTTTCCCTGCCTGGCTTATTTCTCTTAGCATAATACCATTTAGGTCCATCCATGTTGTTGCAAATGGTGGTCATGTGGTTTTTATCCTTTTTGTTAATGTGGTGTTTGACATTGATGGATTTACAAATAGTATACCATCCTTGCATCCCTGGAATAAATCCCACTTGGTTGTGGTCAATGGGCCTTTAGATGTATTTTTTTTTCACTTTCTTTTTTTTTATTTTGCTATTATTAATGTACAATTACATGAGCAATATTATGGTTACTAGACCCCCCATTATCAAGTCCCCACCACATACCCCATTACAGTCACTGTCCATCAGCGTAGTAAGATGCTACAGAATCACTACTTGTCTTCTCTGTGTTATACTGCCTTCCCCGTATCCCTCCCTCCGCTACATTATGTGTGCTAATTGCAATAGGCCTTTTTCCCCCTTATCCTTCCCTTCCCACCCATCTTCCCCAGTTCATTTCCCTTTGATAACTGTTAGTCCATTCTTGGGTTCTGTGAGTCTGCTGCTGTTTTGTTCCTTCAGTTTTTTTCTTTGTTCTTATACTCCACAGATGAGTGAAATCATTTGATACTTGTCTTCTCCGCCTGGCTTATTTCACTGAGCATAATACCCTCTAGCTCCATCCATGTTGTTGCAAATGGTAGGATTTGTTTTCTTCTTAGGGCTGAATAATATTCCATTGTGTATATGTACCACATCTTCTTTATCCATTCATCTACTGATGGTCACTTAGGTTGCTTCCATTTCCTGGCTATTGTAAATAGTGCTGCGATAAACATAGGGGTGCATATGTGTTTTTCAAAGTGGGCTGCTGCATTCTTTTTTTTTTTTAATTTAATTTATTTTAGTATCATTAACCTACAATTACATGAGCAATATTGTGATGATTAAACTACCCCCTTCATCAGGTCCCCCTCACCAACTCTATTGCAGTCACTGTCCATCAGCGTAGTGAGATGAGAATCACTACTTGTCTTCTCTGGGGCTGCTGCATTCTTAGGGTAAATTCCTAGGAGTGGAATTCCTGGGTCAAATGGTATTTCTATTTTGAGTTTTTTGAGGAACCTCCATACTGCTTTCCACAGTGGTTAAACTAATTTACATTCCCACCAGCAGTGTAGGAGGGTTCCCCTCATTGATTCTTTCTATTGTTTTATTCTTCTCAATTTTATTTATTTCTGCTTTAATCTTTATTATGTCCCTCCTTCTACTGACTTTGGGCCTCATTTGTTCTTCCTTTTCTAGTTTCATTAATTGTGAGTTGAGACTGTTTATTTGGAATTGTTCTTCTTTCCTGAGGTAGGCCTGTATTGCAATATATTTCCCTCTTAGCACAGCCTTCGCTGTGTCCCACAGATTTTGCGGTGCTGAATCATTGTTGTCATTTGTCTCTATATATTGCTTGATCTCTGTTTTTATTTGGTCATTGATCCATTGATTATTTAGGAGCATGTTATTAAGCCTCCATGTGTTTGTGGGCTTTTTCATTGTCTTTGAGTAATTTATTTCTAGTTTCAGACCTTTGTGATCTGAAAAGCTGGTTGGTACAATTTCAATCTTTTTGAATTTTCTGAGGCTCTTTTTGTGGCCTAATATATGATCTATTCTTGAAAATGTTCCATGTGCACTTGAGAAGAATGTGTATCCTTTTGCTTTTGGATGGAGCATTATATTTTAATTACTTATTTTGGGGATTTTTTTTTAAGGGCAGAGGGGATAATTAACAATTGATAAAATTCATAATAAAAACAAGTCAACTCATCATTTACTTATCTGTATAATATTCAGGTTATCAAGTTACTGCTGTGTATGAAGCATTGTTTGGTCAGTAGATGACAGAAGAGAAGATCTTGTTAGTCTTCAAAGGGGTTTGCCTCTGACCAGGAAGGTAAAACTTTGTAAGCAGTGCTGTAAAGCATCAGTTAGGATTGGGCTGGGCTGGATTCTGGTTCTTCATGTCTGGTGGCCATGCTAATGATAGTATCCAACTGGTTTGTGTCCGATCTTAATCTGCAAAGGTGATTAAGACAAGTCAATGTCATTAGAAGAAGAATTTATTATTTACATTTCCCAAGAGAAGGAGGCATGGCACACCATACAGGGCCACAGGAGGAAGCACCAGGTGTGGTCAGAAGGCAGGAATGAGGAAAGCATGGCTCAGAGCCTTTACAGTGTTTTTCTTGGGAAAGGCAAGGCAGGAAAGTGGAAGTGGTTTAGGACTAGCTAGTCTACATAATTATGATGGGCTCTGGGGGATAGGGGCTGTTCCTAGTTGTTGGGTACCTGTACCTGGGTTGATTTTAGGGCAAGGGAAATATTGACTTGGTGTTAGACACTAGCTAGTCTCTGAAGATACAGGGTTTAATCTGACAGATGGGAAGTTCATAGCCAAATAGAGTGCATTTCTCCCATTATAAACATTAATATTTAATGCAAAAATACATCCTTTTGTTCTGTTTCTTATTTCCTTCCACCCCCAACTCTCCAGTCATCTTCTGGATATACATTTAGAGGAGCTTAGATTATGAATTTGAGTTTTCACATTCATGAAAAATATAAGCAAAGGCAGATTTTTTTTTTTTAAGGAATCTGGAGCAGGTATTTAAAAAACTCAGAGGTTTGTTTAGGTAGCTGTCTTAACTTCTTACTAGGCATCTAAAAAGCAGCTAGTGGGACGATGGCATAGTCATGTGTGAGGCTGAAGGAGTAGGTGGGAGGGGCTGTGGGGAAGCATTAGGGTTTAAGGAGAGTTGGGACTGGGGGTCAGGAGATTAATTCTAGCATAGGTTTTGTTGTTAACATCTACATTTTGGACAAAAGTCTTCCTATTTCTACCAAGCCCAGTTTCCTCATTTAAAGAATGAAGCTGATGATCATTCCTTTCTCTACTTGTACCTGCTTGTTAAAGAGGAAATGAGATAACAGAAATGACTTAAAGTGCAATACAAGTGTAAGGCATATTACAATGCCTTATACATAAAAAGCCTCAGAAAAAATTGAGGGAGTGAATGACTATCTTTTTTCTTTTGTTTGTGACATTGACTCCAAGAAATAAGAACTGAGAGATCTTGATCTTATTTTTTGAACTTCTGTAATATTTATCATCTAAAACTGTAATTTGATAATTATCGGCTTCCTTATGTTTAGTGATTGTTTTGAATGAGTTAGTCTTGGCACTTGAAGGGGAGTAACTAAAGAGTATACATGTGTTCTACCTCCTACAGAACCTAGAGGACAAAGTACATTATAGGTACTCAATAAATATTTGATTGATTGATACTTTTTGAATGTTTAACATATCTAAATAAAATCTTTGGGGACTAATTCTAAGCAAAATATATGCAAATGAGCAAGAAGTTGGTTGGTATACAGACTGGGAGAGATCATCACGGAATGGAGCTTAGTAAGAAAGACTGTTTGAGGGAGATCCTGATACAGACCTGAAAGGCTCAGTAAGTTTAGTGTGGACACAAAAGAAGGGCATGCCTGATGGAGGATTAGAGGTAGGTCTGAGAATGGCATTATCAGAAGGTGAATGAACTACTGGTGGAATAGTAGTAAAGGCCAAGTTGGTATTAAGAATAATTTTTAAATTGCAGTTACTCATCGTGGCTATTACCTTTATCAGAGCCAAACAGACAGCCTTCAAACTTTGTTCAGAAGTGAGTCCTTATTGTTATACAGAATAGCTCTTCAGCTATAGTTGAAACTTAATGCTTACAAAGCCCCCTGCTTCTTCTGCAGGTGTCATTAATAACATAATCCATGTAGAAAGTCAAAAGTGATTAGCAGTTTTGTAGCCCAGCTAAGCAGATAGGCAAGGAATTAGCAGCGTGTCATGAAGGTGTGCCCAAGTTTGGGTTACTCTCCTGCTGGAGGGTGAAGAGCCTTCTTACTGTGGGGATTCTCACAAGCTGGGGTGTGTGTGTGTGTGTGTGTGATGCTGGCCCCAGCTGTAGATGGCTGGTAGAATTGTATAAAGTCAAAAGAAGAGTTGAGTATTGGTATCAATGGGCCTGTGTTTGTGTGAGCTAGTGATGGCACTTCTCCTCTAGTATGAGGATACTTTCTTATTCAGGAATTACAGCAGGTTGGCAGGTACCCACCTCCTTCATGTTTACCATTAACCTAGTTATATATAAGTTAGTACTAGTTCTGTACTGTTAAGTATTAATCTGGATGATATTTTTACTGGCAAGCTAGGCAACACAATGTAAACATGTCACCTGCCCTTGAGAATGTCAGTGCAGGATTCTTGTAACTAGATACACATAAAAGCATGTATAGATGTAACTCCACGGAGGGGAAGTCCTGGGGCAAAATAACTTTGAAACCAAAATCAGTCAAGGGGAGAAATAAAGTTTAAAACCCACCTATTGCTTACAACCAGTCGTCCTGCGTCTCTCTCCTGCTGTGGCGGAAGCAAGCGAGTCCTCCCCCCAACCTCTCTGGTCCAGATAAGCCCTTGCTCACCCGTGTAATTACCCCTGATAAGGACATGGACTTCTCTCCACCCCTTGGAAACACCTGTTGCTATGGAGATGCACTAAAGCCAGGCGAGAGATTCTGAAAATATTGCAATTTTACCCATAAGCCACCCCTCCAGAAATCTCACCTTACAATCTACTCATTCCCTGTATTCCACAATGGACCCTGGGCAAGAAAATTGGAGCATTGTAACCAGACTAGTGACATACAATAGCAACAGCAATAAAATCATGATAATCCTCAAGCTGGAGGATTCAGCTAGGTTCAAAGTCCTACACAGATTAAGCCCATAGCTTGCCCATTCCACAGGCAGGCAGTAGCTGAACAGGTAGGGAGTTCAGAGCATTCATCATGCAGCAGCTGCAACAAGGGGGTGCATTCAGGCCACAAGGACTGCAGAAGAAAATAACCTTAAGTGCAATAAGATACATGTTTTAATGACACCAGCATAGGCAAATCTTATCCATCAGGTAGGATACATGCAAGAGAGTGGTCCTTTGATAGGACAGTGGCAGGAATGGGATCTCATCCTGGTCTAGTATATCAGACTTTCACCCCCCTCCCTATGGAAGTTACAGATGGGTCAATATATAGGGCTATGAGAGGGAGGTACATGCACTAGCCGTAAAGATAAAACAAAACTCCTCCAATGCTCTTACCTCCTGGACGTTTTGAGTACACTAATGTGACCGTTGGGGGTCACTCTGCTGTTACTCCCAGAATACACATGAGGCCAGCTTTCAGGCATTTTCCCCAAGGTGCCAGAAGGGCCAGCCATTGCTGGTCCATGTGTCGAAATGTCCAGGGCCAGGTCCATTCAACAGTGTCTCCAGGGTATAGTGCAGGTGGGGCTGGCAGCAGGATGTTGCTCTGCTGGCCATATCCTGGCTTCAATAACTGTTCTTTGGTTTGCACATACAGTTGTATAGGAGAGGCAGCAATGTGTGTTAGCATGTCCACAGGGTTCAAGGCTCCTTTTTGGGGCTTCTCATTCAAATGCTGTAGCACTGTCCATAAGCGAACTGACCAACCCTGTAGATGATTGGTGTCCGACTTCAGGCCAGATTTCAATAAACTGTTGTACCTCCATGTCATGTCTGCCCTGATAAGGTTGTATGGTACATGAAACTTCTACTTTATTCCTAATTGCTGCACCCATTCTTGTAATGCATGTCCAGTAAAGTGGGTGCCTTGATTGCTTTCAGTCACCTGCGGCTGGCCATAGGCCGCAAAGAGACGCTCCAGGCCCCTCTTGGTGGTTTGCTGATCTGCACGATGTGCAGGAAAAGCAACCAATAGTCCAGTAGCCATGTCCACACATGTCATGGCATACCGATATCCTTCTGATATGGGCAAAGGCCCAATATAGTCTATTTTCCACCTGACAAGGGGTATCAGCCCCTTTACTATTGTCCTATGTTGCTGTGGGACTCAGAGTTAAGTCCCTCTTAGCGCACACAATGCACTCCTTCTGGGCTCTACTGACATCTTCAAAGGTCAACAGCAAGCCCCACCAACGGGCTACAGCCCACATTGTGTTTTGCCCCGCGTACTAAGAATGCTGATGTAACCACAGGCCTACATCAGAGGCAGGCTTTGCTTCTAGCCAGCACACCTGGGCCAATGTGTCTGCTTCATCATTCTCTGCAGATGCCAAAGGCAAATGGCCAGTCACATGATATACAGTAACAGTCTTAGTCTGACCAGAGGCCCATAGGTCTTACCACACCTCTTGCCCACAAAGAGGCCGGTGACCTTTGGGTCCAGTCTTGCACCCCACATTGGGTTTGGTGGTTATTACCTTGGTTGGAGCTGTTCCAGTGATGGGCTCTGTAGCCAGCAAGGCATGGTACACAGCAGCCAGTTGCTTCTCTGTCAAGGTGTACTGGACCTCTGCTCCTTTCCATAGTAGTGACCAGAATCCATTAGGTTGGTGTGTCTGTTCAAGCCACTGCCAAAGACTCCACCCATAACCATCTTTGGTTACATGAACATCTAGCTCACAGGGCCTTGATGAGTCCATTACACTCAAGGTCTGTATGGCCTCGACTCCTTGTTTAGCAGCAGTAAAAGCAGCGGCACATGTCTCATCCCAGTCCCACCTGATGCCCTTTCGTACCAAGCAGTATAAGGGCTTCAGAATTTGTGCCAAGTGCTGGTTAAACACTCTTCGGTAGCCCAAAAGACCCAAAAACTCTTGTAATACTGCCACAGTGGTAGGGGTAGGGAAAGCCTGGACCTTGTCTGTGACTGCTTCTGGGATAACTTTAGTTTTACTTAACAAGACAACCCCCAAGAATTTTAAAGACAAACCAGATCCCTGAACCTTGGTGCTGTTCACAGCGCATCCTTTTTCCTGTAAATGTTGCAGCAGTCTAGGAACTGCCCCTTCTAAATCTGAAAGAGAATCAGACGTGAGCATAATATTATCAATGTAGTGATACAGCTGCACCATTTGCGGTTTCTTCCATGTGGCCAAGTCCTGGGCTACAAGTCCATGACAGATAGTGGGACTGTGGAGATATCGCTCTGGAAGGACAGTGAATGTCCACTGCCGGCCTTCCCACATAAATGCAAACTGTTCCTGACTTTCCTGTGCTCTGTCAATGGAGAAGAAGGCATTAGCAAGGTCTACAACATAATGATTTGTCCCCAGTTCATGACTGAGTGTGTCCCTGATGGTTGCTATAGAGGGAACAGCAGCGTGCAAAGGGGTTATGACTTTATTCAATTCCCTGTAGTCCACGGTCTCATACACCAGGAGCCATCTGGCTTTTTCACTGGCAATACTGGGGAATTAAAAAGACTTAGTGAACCTTATGATGCCCACCTTCTTCAACCCCTGTAGAGTTTCTCCAATTTCCTTGTGTCCCCAGGCAATTTATACTGCTTAGTATTTGTCACCCACCGAGGTACAGGCAGAGCTACAGGTGCATAGCATTTCCTGTCTGAACTGCCTTTATTTACCACACATACCATCAGTCTGAACTCACCTACAGTGGTCTGTAACCACAGGCCCTGCAGGATATCTACCCCCAAAATATATTCAGGGATGGGAGAAATGTACACAATATACTCCTTTGGGAGTAAATGCCCTATCCCTAATGGGATTTGGGCTTTCTTCACTCTAATTGCCTTACCCCCATAGTCATCTATCACAGCGGAGGTTCCGGGAAACTGCTCAGGGTTGCCGTAAGCTAGAGAATACTCAGCTCCTGTGTCCACCAGCGCCAGGACACGTTGTACATTCACAGAGAGCCAATGAATTGCTAATTCCACATATGGCCTCTCATCCCACCACATCCCCCAAGGTGGGGATCTTGACCCCCTCCTCAGTCTAACTGAAATGCCCAATCATCCTCCTGTGCAGGTGAGGGCTCAGGCGAATCCTGAGTAGTGTCCCCCATGAAGTTTTGCAGGGACACAGGCTGGGCATGAGACCTTGACTGGAACTGCTGCTCTGGCTTTTATTGGTGCCACAGTTCTAACAAGATCCTATTGGGCTGCCCATTGAGTTTTTCTTAAACTACCCTGTTTTATCAAATCCACCCACATCTGGGTCCTTGAGACCTTCACAAGGCCTTTTGCACCTCTCCTTTCAGTTGTAACTCATACTCCTTCCATGCCCTTATTGTTTCAGCCTCCCCCAGATCTGCTAAAGTACAAGTAGCCTCACTTTTTGGTTGCCCCATGTGGGGGCAAGAGTAGTCACTAGGGGCCCAGTGATGGGGGAGCTGTGTGCGGCACCAGATTTCTCATTCCTACAGTGAATAACTCCTCATCAGGGCCTGGGGGTCCATATTATAGATGGTATTTTTCATGCCCAACTCCCGCAGTACCTGTTGGAGCTCTGCATACATTTTCCAGCTAGTGGGTAAATATGGTAAATCACCCTGATTAGGCCAGACTGCCCTGATGGCAGTTGTCAGCCAATCCAGCAGTGTCTGATTTCCTGAGGCATGATGGGCACTTTGCAATCACTGCCAGAGGGAAGGGTGCGTCATCAGGGAAGCCAGTTTACTCATCTCAGTACCCAACACATTGTTTTCCACCCCCATATCCCAGAGATGTAAAAGCCATGTAGGAGAGATTCCGATGGCTTCTGCCTGTACCAGATGCTCATGTCCACCAGCTCCTCGTGGGTATAGGGGCGGAGCATGGAGTGCTCCACAACATGGGGAGGGGGTGGCTCCTCCCCTGAGGAGCCTGCGGTTGTTTCATTTTAATTTTTTTAATTACGGCTAGGCGGGCCTTTAATACAGAAGAGGCCGGTGCCTCGGACAGTGGCCTTGGCAGCATATTGGCCCTTGGCCCCGCCTCCTCATTTTCTTCCCCCGGCTCCTCCACCATCTTGGGGGCTGAAGTCACCACTCTTTCCTCCTCCTTCCCCATGGCCTCCTGCAATGTGGCTTCTCCTGCCACCTCCTCCCTCGCTGTTGATAAGGAATCTTCCAGGAGTGCCACCCGTTTTCTCTATAACTGTCTCTCTTCCTTAAGGGCATCCCATAGGTCATCGCCCAGCTCCTCCAAGGGATGCTGAAGTGTGTCCCTCTCCTACTGAAGTCCCTCTCTCTCCTCGATAACCCTCTTTCTCCTTGATAGCCCTTTCTTACCTCAATAACATTTTCCACTATCTCAAGGAGAAGAGACCCTATAATGCCAGCTGCCACATGGCCACTCAGGGCCTCTAAGCAGTCTTCTATCTCATGGAGGGCTAATTCTGCAGCTTCCAGTGTCTCCACCCTTCCCCACTTCTGGGGAAGGCCCCACCCCTCTAGGAGGTGCTTTACCCTATATCAGTTCACTAAGGGCTCCCAAATTGGAAGCCCCACAGATAGGGGGCTCCTGGTGAAGCTGCCCCCTCTGCTGCTGTAGCCACTGGGGTCTTCCCACTATCTACAGGGGGTGGTTCCGGGCATCTCCCCACCATCTCTAGGGGCAGCCCACCCAAGGGTCACACCCATGTAGACAGATTTTGGGTTCAGAGTTCCTGCCGACTACTGCCAGATGTAACTCCAGGGAGGGGAAATCCCGGAGCAAAATACCTTTGAAACCAAAATCAGTCAAAGGGAGAAATGAAAGTTTAAAACCCGTTTATTGCTCACAAGCAGTTGTCCTGTGTCTCTCTCTCTCCTGCTGCGGCGGAAGCAAGGGAATCCTCCCCCCAACCTCTCTGGTCCACATAACCCCTCGCTCACCCGTGTAATTACCCACTGATATGGAGATGGACTATTTCTCTCCACCCCTTGGAAATACCTGTTGATGTGAAGATGCACAAAAAGCAGGTGAGAAATTCTGGAAATATTGCGTTTTACCCACAATAGACAATTACGTAAATCCATCTACTATATTTATAACATAAAATGTGGTAACTATCTTCTCATTTTGAATATCTGCCATGTAGAACAGGGATTTGGCTGCTGTTTGATCTCAAGAATTAGCATTAAGCTCGTGTAGGCAACTTCTGGTTGCATTTGAGAAGTACACTGAGTTGTTAACAGATGAAGCGGACTGCCTCAGGTCCCAGTTCTCCCTCCATCGTATGCACTGTAGCAGAGGCTGTTTTCTTCTCGAATTTGTGAAGGAAGTGCAAGTGTTACGTGGGTGGTTGGGTTCACAGGGGTCTGAACCTTGGCACTAGTGCTGTGTTGAATGGGACGACTCTGTGGTAGTGGGCCCTTCTCTGCTGGGTTGGTTGCTTAGCAGCATCCCTGGGCCACCACTAGGTGCCAGTAGTGCCCCCACCCCCAAGGTGTGGTTCTCAGAAATGTCTCCAGACACTGCCAAATATTCCCCGAGGGGCTAAATCACCCCATTATAGAACCACGGGGCCAGGGGAAATTAAGGTACCTCAGAACTCTGGTAAACTTTTTTTTGTTGTTCTACAGGTGAATTTTACAGCATGTTTTGTTAGCGAGTGAGAATTGGTTAGAGGAACTCTGCAATTGAAGTGGAGGTATTTTGCTACCTTCCAGTGCAGGGAGGCTTTTTAGAGTTGGAAGGTTTTTCAGAATCTGTTGAGTGATGTTGGGGAGCATGGAATATACAGGACCCCCCCTGAACAGCGCATACTCTTGGGAGAGGGCTAAGAGATGAAAATGAGATTAAATAAGGTTTGAATAAACACACCTGAATGACTAGTGTGAGGGGGAGGAGGAGGCAGACGTGCATTAGTCAGTATGGCCAGGTCAGCTGTGGTCACACAGAGCCTCAGGGTGGTCTTCCTGGTTGCGTCTTTGTGCCCCTTCTCTCCCAAAGCCTGTACAGTTCTGTGGAGGAGGAGGGGGTTCCCGAGGAAATTATATGCTTTCATCTTGGCTTGAATCTTGTCTCCTCCATTTACTAGTTTTGACCTGGTAGGTTTCTTAACCTCACGGTGTCTTGTTTGTTTAATTTTTTAAAATTGTGGTAAAATATACATGCCATAAAAATTTCCATTTTAACATTTTTAAGTGTACCGTTCAGTGGCATTAAATAGATTCACATAATTGTGCAACCATCACCACCATGCATCTCCAGAACTTTTTCATCTTCCCAAACTGAAACTCTATCCATTAAACAGCAACTCCCCATTCTGCCTTGCCTCCAGCCTCTGGCGACCACCATCCCACTTTCTGTCTCTAAGAGGCGGACTACTCTCGGTACCTTGTATTAAGAGGAATCATACAGTATTTGTTGCCCTTTTGTGGCTGGCTTATTTCACTTAGCCTAATGTTTTCAAGCTTCTGCCATCTTGTAGCATGCTTCAGCTTCCTTTTAAGGCTCAACAATATTCTATTGTGTATATATGCCACATTTTCTTTATCTATTGATGGACCCTTGGGTTGCTTACACTTTTTGACTATTGTGAATAATGCTGCTATGCTTCTTTTTCATTCAGAAGTGGCAAAAAATAATGCTTTCTTCATAGGCTCATCATGGCTGTCTGTAAAGGCTCTTTCTTGCAAAGTGCTAGGCATTGACATGTGATAAGTGGCATTTCCCTTCCTCCCCCTTTGTATGTCAGCTTCTTCAGTTTTGCTTCTTTTTTGTCTCCCTTCAAGTATTATAGTCAAATCAAAGTAAGGGCTAATGGATTTTTTTCTCCTTGCCAATTAAAGTCCATTCTAGGACTGACGTTTTTCGATCAATGTTCTCTGACTTGTGTTCTTTCAAGACTAGTCCATCTCTGGAAATTTGAGTTGATTCTAAGGTTACTTTAAGTGTTCAGGTTCTCTTTAATGGCGCTGAGAGTCTTTCACCACTAAACTCATTGTCACACTTTTCCCTAAGATAATTTGTTCAGAAACCTTGCTATTAGCAGCCTGCTGTGCCCAGGGTCCTGAGGTCCCTTCATCAAGGGTTTTGATTCATTTGTCTTTCAAAATACTATTGCTATCCTGAGGGCAAGGTTTAGATACACTTGGTGAATTTCATTGCTTTGTTGCTTGAGTCCTGCCTTTAAACACCCAGGCTCCCTCCCTCTTGGGAAGGAATATTTCTGGCTGGCCCTTTTCCGTCTGTGCTGTGCCATCTGTCAAAGGGGTCACTGCTCAGAGGCTAGCTTCTTCCCTGCTGGGAGCAGGTGGTCAAAACCAACAGCTATTGACAGGGTCAGGTTGGGGCATCTTACTAATATGCCCCCAGAACTGTGTGTACAGTTGGTGTCCTTTAGAAGAATAAGAGAAAGCCTCACTTTGGGGTCTTTTTCTGTGTTAAAGCAGAAGAAATTCAGGTATGATCTTAAATTGTTAGTTAATTCCTGTGATCCAGCCACTCATTGACTATCCTGTCTATGCTCTTGCCTCTGTGTACCTCAACTGGTTCTGGACTCTAAGAATATTTCCTGAAGCATCCTACAGTGTACAAGGAAAGAGACATGCATGATAATTATAGACAATGTAATTACTCTGGCTGATTCACATATAAGATGCTAAAGGTGACATCCTGATCTTGTTCAAACAAAATAAAATATCCCTGAAATCTTGAAGTGATACCACCCTAAATGATTTCTGATGGTAAAGACCTTGGTTTTAAAGTCTTATTTAAAGAGACTGTGCTTCCAACCACTCAGGATGTGAGGCCTGACTCACAGGAGAGCCAACCCAGTGCTGAGTCACTGAGCCAACTTCATTCATTGATCATGTGCTTGTGCACAGCTTGGTTGCAAGGTGGGAGAGAAGTACTATTTTCAAATGTTCCTTCCTGAGGGAGCATAGTCCAGAAGTGAGCCGAGAGACAGGATGCTGTAGTTCTATTCTTGGCCCAGCTATGCACTTTCAGCAAGATACATCTCTCTCCCCACCCCCTGCCCCATGGTCTTAATATGGAAGGATCAGAGAAATCAGTAAAACCAAGACATAAGAGTAGAAGAGTTTTGGAGGATTAAAGATGACAGTGTGAGAGGTGAGACAGAGATCTCCTCCTAAAACCACATATAATATGAAAATATAATTAATACCACTAATCCTGAAAGAGCAACAGGAAAGAAGGCTGCACCAAACTGCCTACACCTGGAGAAAAGAACAGACCTCATAGAACAGGGTAACTACTAAAGCTGTGGCCTGGCGGGACCCAAGCCCTTCCCCCACCCCAGCTCACCGATGGGAGGAAGAGAAACAGAGTGGGGAGGGGTGGAGGCCTGGGACTGCTGAACACCTAGCTCTGGAGATCTGCTCTGGGATCACAAACCTACATTGCATGGTGTTCTGGAGATTAGTGGAATTGGAAAGCTAAGACCGGTGGAATACCTGGAGCGACTGAGATTCCAGCTGCTTGTGGAAAACAGGGATCTATAACCAGCTGATCTGGGTGGGCAGTCTGAGAGATTTCCTAAAAGTGAGAGGGTTGCTAAAGGGGCAAGGATTGCACAGAGGTTACTGCTCAGGAGAAAGGACAGGTAGACAAACTTGTCCAGATGCATTCTGGCCAGCAGGATGGGAACTTTCAGGATCTTCAGGCACTCCATCCCCCTGGCTGGCTACGCCCCCCCACCGTGATACCTAGTCGGCTGTGCCCTCCTCCCGGCCAGCCTGCACCTTGCTTGCAAACTGGAAAACCCTGCCTGCTTGCAAACTGAAAAACCTCAGGCCAGCCAGAGGGAAGCCATGCCTACAGCAGCTACAAACGCAAAGCATAGAGGCTTACACTTGTGTTTGGCCTACTGGTTCTGGCAGTGGAGACAGGCATAGCAGCCAGTAAGCAGGAAACACCTCTTTCCTCCCCCCAGGCACCAGCACCGCTCCCCTGAGACCCCCGACATCATTCCAGGGGCTGAGCAGCTCCAGAGAGTAGAGCTTCTGGGCACTAGAGGGTACCACATACAAATATGAAATGTCAAAGGAACCTGGTTCAAAGCAAAATCTCACAAACCCCAGAAAAAGGATTGACTGAGACTAAACTAATCAACCGTCCTGAAAGGGATTTCAAAATAAAAATCATAAACATGCTCCTAGAGGTACAGAAAAATATTCAAGAACTCAGGAACGAATTTAGGCGGAGATCCAATCGTTGAGGAACACAATGGAGGGTTTTAAAAGCAGATTAGATACAGTGGAGGAGACAATAAATGAAACAGAAATTAGAGAAGAGGAATACAAAGAAGCTGAGGCACAGAGAGTAAAAAGGATATCTAGGAATGAAAGAATACTGAGAGAACTGTGTGACCAATCCAAATGGAACAATATTTGTATTATAGGGGTACCAGAAGAAGAGAGAGAAATAGGGATAGAAAGTGTCTTTGAGGAAGTAATTGCTGAAAACTTCCCCAATATGGGGAAGGAGATAGTCTCTCAGGCCATGGAGGTGCACAGATCTCCCAACACAAGGGACCCAAGCAAGACAACGCCAAGACATACATTAATGAAAATGGCAAAGATCAAGGAAAAGAACAGACTATTAAAAGCATCCAGAGAGAGACGTAAGATTACATACAAAGGAAAACCCATCAGGCTATCATCAGACTTCTCAGCAGAAACCTTACAGGCCAGAAGGGAGTGGCATGATGTATTTAATGCAATGAAGCAGAAGGGCCTTGAACCAAGATTACTTTATCTGGCAAGATTATCATTTAAATTTGAAGGAGGGATTAAGCAATTTCAAGATAAGGAAAAACTGAGAGAATTTACCTCCCACAAACCAACTCTACAGTGTATGATGGAGGGACTGCTCTAGATGGAAGTGTTCCTAAGGCTCAATAGCTGTCACCAGAGGTAATAAAACCACAGTAAAGAATGTAGAACAGTTAATTACTAAGCAAATGCAAAATTAAATCAACTACTCCCAAAGTCAGTCAAGGGATAGATAAGAGTACAGAATACGATACCTAATATATAAAGAATGGAGGAGAAAGAAAAAGGAGGAGAAAAAAAAAACCTTTAGATTGTGTTTGCAATAGGGTACTAAGTGAGCTAAGGTAGACTCTTAGATAGTAAGGAAGTTACCCTTGAACCTTTGGTAACCATGACTCTAAAGCCTGCAATGGCAATAAGTACATACCTATTGATAATCACCCTAAATGTAAATGGTCTGAATGCACCAACCAAAAGACATAGAGTCACTGAATGGATAAGAAAACATGACCTGTCTATATGCTGCCTACAAGAGACTCACTTCAACCCCAAAGGCGTACACAGACTAAAAGTGAAGGGATGGAAAAAGATATTTCATTGCAACTAACAGGGAGAAAAAAGCAGGAGTTGCAGTACTAGTATCAGACAAAACAGACTTCAAAACAAAGAAAGTCACAAGGAACAAAGAAGGACATTACATAATGATAAAGGGGTCAGTCCAACAAGAAGATATAACCATTATAAATATATATGCACCCAACACAGGAGCACCTACATATGTGAAACAAATACTAACAGAATTAAAAGGGCAAATAGAATGCAATGCATTCATTCTAGGAGACTTCAACACTCCACTCACTCCAAAGGACAGATCAACCAGACAGAAAATAAGTAAGGAGACAGAGGCATTGAACAACACATTAGAACAGATGGACCTAACAGACATCTACAGAACTCTACACCCAAAAGCAGCAGGATACACATTCTTCTCAAGTGCACATAGAACATTTTCAAGAATAGATCATATCCTAGGCCACAAAAAGAGACTCAGTAAAGTAAAAAAGATTGAAATTGTACCAACCAGCTTCTCAGACAACACAGGTATGAAACTCAAAGAAAATGAAAAATCCCACAAACACATGGAGGCTTCACAACATGCTCCTAAATAACCAGTGGATCAATGATGAAATAACAAGAGATCAAGCGATATATGGAGACAAATGACAAAAATAACTCAACACTGCAAAATCTAAGGGACACAGTGAAGGCAGTGCTAAGAGGGAAGTATATTGCAATACAGGCCTACATCAGGAAAGAAGAACAATCCCATATGAAGAGTCTCAACTCACAATTAATGAAACTAGAAAAAGAAGAACAAATGAGGCCCAAAGTCAGTAGAAGGAGGGACGTAATAAAGATTAGAGCAGAAATAAATAAAATTGAGAAGAATAAAACAATAGAAAGAATCAGTGAAAGCAGGAGCTGGTTCTTCAAGGAAATAAACAAAATAGATAACCCCCTAACTAGACTTATCAAGAAAATAGAGATTCTACACCTATAAACAGAATTAGAAATGAGAAAGAAAAAATCACTATGGACACTACAGAAATACAAAGAATTATGAGAGAGTACTATGAAGAATTATATGCTAACAAACTGGTAACCTAGAAGAAATGGACAACTTTCTAGAAAAATACAACCTTCCAAGGCTGAGCCAGAAAGAAACAGGAAATCTGAATAGACCAATTACTAGCAACAAAATTGAATTGGCAATCAAAAAACTACCTAAGAACAAAACCCCTGGTCCAGATGGCTTCACTGATGAATTTTATCAAACATTTAGTGAAGACCTAATACCCATCCTCCTTATAGTTTCCCAAAAAGTGGAAGAGAAGGGAATACTTCCAAACTCATTGTATGAGGCCAGCATCACTCTAATACCAAAACCAGGCAAAGACACCACAAAAACAGAAAATTACAGACCAATATCCCTTATGAACATAGATGCAAAAATACTCAACAAAATATTAGCAAATCAAATTCAAAAATACATCAAAAAGATCATCCATCATGATCAAGGAGGATTTATTCCAGGGATGTAAGGATGGTACAGTATTAGAAAATCCATCAACATCATCTACCACATCAACAAAAAGAAGGACAAAAACCACATGATCACCTCCATAGATGCTGAAAAAGCATTCAATAAAATTCAACATCCATTCATGATAAAAACTCTCAACAAAAAGGGTATAGAGGGCAAGTACCTCAACATAATAAAGGCCATGTATGACAAACCCACAGCCAATATCATACTTAACAGTGAGAAGCTGAAAGCTTTTCCTTTAAGATTGGGAAAAGACAAGGATGCCTACTCCCCACTTTTATTCAACATAGTTCTAGAGGTCCTAGCCATGGCAATCAGACAACACAAAGATATAAAAGGCATCCATATTGGTAAGGAAGAAGTTAAACTGTCATTGTTTGCAGATGACATGATATTGTACATAAAAAACCCTAAAGAATCCACTCCAAAACTACTAGATCTAATATCTGAATTCAGCAAAGTTGCACGATGCAAAATTAATACACGGAAATCTGTTGCATTCCTATACACTAATGATGAACTAGCAGAAAGAAGAATCAGGAAAACAATTCCATTCACAATTGCATCCAAAAAATAAAATACCTAGGAATAATCCTAATGAAGAAAGCGAAAGACCTATACCCTGAAAACTACAAGACACTCATGAGAGGAATTAAAGAAGATACCAATAAATGGAAACACATCCTGTGCTCATGGATAGGAAGAATTAATATTGTCAAACTGGCCATCCTGCCTAAAGCAATCTACAGATTCAATGCAACCCCTATCAAAATACCAACAGCATTCTTCAGTGAACTAGATCAAGTAGTTCTAAAATTCATATGGAACCACAAAAGACCCTGAATAGCCAAAGCAATCCTGAGAAGGAAGAATAAAGCAGGGGGGATTATGCTCCCTGAGTTCAAGCTCTACTACAAACCCACAGTATTCAAGACAATTTAGTACTGGCACAAGAACAGACCTATAGACCAATGGAACAGACTAGAGAGCCCAGATATAAACCGAACATATATGGTCAATTAATATATGATAAAGGAGCCATGGACATACAAATGGGGAAATGACAGCCTCTTCAACAACTGGTGTTGGCAAAATTGGACAGCTACATGCAAGAGAATGAAACTGGATTATTGTTTAACCCCATACACAAAAGTAAACTCAAAATGGATCACAGACTTGAATGTAAGTTATGAAACCATAAAACTCTTAGAAGACAACATAGCCAAAAATCTCTTGAATATAAACATGAGCAACTTTTCCCGAACGCATCTCCTTGAGCAAGGAAAACCAAAGCAAAAATTAACTCATGGGATTACATCAAAGTAAAAAGCTTCTGTACAGCAAAGGATACCATCAACAGAACAAAAAGGCATCCTACAGTATGGGAGAATATATTTGTAAACGACATATCCGACAAGGGATTAACATCCAAAATATATAAAGAGCTCACACAGCTCAACAACTAAAAAGCAAATATCCCAATTAAAAAATGGGCAGAGGATATGTACAGCACTTCTCCAAAGAAGAAATTCAGATGGCCAACAGGCACATGAAAAGATGCTCCACATCACTAATCATCAGGGAAATGCAAATAAAAACCACAATGAGATAACACCTCACATCAGTTAGGTTGGCCAGTATCGAAATGTTTAAGAACAACAAATGCTGGTGAGGATTTCGAGAAAGGAGAACCCTCCTACACTGCTGGTGGGAATGTAAGCTAGTTCAAACATTGTGGAAAGCAATATGGAGGTTCGTTAAAAAACTCAAAATAGAAATACCATTTGACCCAGGAATTCCACTCCTAGGAATTTACCGAAAGAATGTAACTTCTCAGATTTAAATAGACATATGCACCCCTATGTTTATTGCAGCATTATTTACAATAGCCAAGATATGGAAGAAACCTAAGTGTACCTCAGTAGATGAAAGGATAAAGAAGTTGTGGTATGTATACACAATGCAATACTATTCAGCCATAAGAAAGAAACAAATCCTACCATTTGCAACAACATGAATCGAGCTGGAGGATATTATGCTCAGTGAAATAAGCCAGGTAGAGAAAGACAAGTACCAAATGATTTCCCTCATTTGTGGAGTATAACGACAAAGCAAAACTGAAGGAACAAAATGGCAGCAAACTCAGACTCCAAGAAAAGACTAGTGGTTACCAAAGTGGTGTGGGGAGGGAGAGTGATTGGGGAGGAAGGAAGAAGGGGATTGAGGGGTATTATGATTGGTACACATGGTGTTGTGGGGGGTCACAGGGAAGACAGTGTAGCACAGAGAAGACAAGTAGGGTCTCTGTGGCATCTTACTACACTGATGGACAGTGACTTCAGTGGGGTATGGGGAGGACTTGATAATATGGGTGAGTGTAGTAACCACATTGTTTTTCATGTGAATCCTTCTGAGAGTGTATATCAATAATATCTTAATAAAAGATACTAAAAAAAAAAGAATAGAAGAGTTTTTAAAAATGGAGCCATATTTCCTCATAACCTCCCTGGAAAAAGCAAACCCATGACACCCTTATCGATGGGGTTTTGTCACCGCCACTTGCTCAGGAAACTTACCGCAGTCTCTACTCAAGATACGGGGATAAACCCCTGCGTTACTAGTCTTTGTTCTTTTCAAACGTGTAGTGCCTGTTCCCCACTGTATTCATTGCATTGTGCTTGAGCACATTTAGCTGTTTTAAAAAGCACAGTTTTTCCGCTGAGTGGGGGAGTTATTTCTGAACCACTTACAGAATAAGTTAGTCCTAAGTGTGTGGTCTCAGGTTACTGAATCAGCTTGACCCAGTGTAAAGTTTTGCTGATTTCTTTTGGGGCGTCCTGATTCCCTTCTAGGTCTAGTGTTTGCATAACTCTGTCCTCCCTTGCTGGTGTCTCCTTAGGTCTAACCTCAGATGTAGACATAATTATACCTTTCACCTCTTCTGATCCATTGAGAAGTAAAATCTTTTCACCTTAGCCTCAGGTACTGTCTACTCCTTGGCCTCCTAACCTCAGTATGAGGGCAGTATGTCTAAACTTTGGCCACAGTATTGTTTTTAATATGAAATAGTTTAAGCATGCAGAAAAATGTAGAGAATAATATAATATTTGCTTTAGGTCCTTTTTGAACATAGGAGTCATGGGTTCATTTGCCTACCCTCCTCTCCAACCCTTTTGAACAAACCTTTTTGTCCAAGGCACACTGCAGAGTGCTTAGCTCCCTTGTAGGAGGTCTGCCTTCTGTGCCACATTCATTATGCCATTTCCTCAAGTGCTTTCACTGCTCCCCTCCTTACCCCTCATGGTGACCTTGAGCAAGTAACTTTATCTCTCTGAGCTTTGTATTTCTCATCTGTAAAGTGAGAATACCAACACCTGCCCTCTCCAAATTATTTTGAGAATCAAATGTGGTAATAACGTGGGAATAGTTTGTAAAGGCCTGTGGTAGGTGTGGCATAGAGAACCTACAGCAGTTTTTCCAAGGCAGTGGGGAGGGAGATTGCCAAGGGAAGTGATGAATCAGAACCCCAGGGACTTTTTCAAGCCAAACATATCTACCCTACACTTGAATGGTACACACACACACACACACACACACACACACACACACACACACACACACGTATACATATATACACATAACAATTAGAAACACTTTGAAGCTAGAAGTCAAGGGAAATCATCTCTACATTCCTTTCTATGATGTTCAAGGTTCTTTGCTATTTTCTGACCTCTCTCTCTCTCATCATTTTGTAATGAAATGGCCATTTAAAAAATCAGCTTCTTAGTCTCTGTTTACTCAAAGTTCAGATTTTCAGTAAGACTCTTCTTCAACTGTTTGGCTAAGGATGTTTGCTTTCACCAAAATGCTTCATAAAATTCCTGCCACCAATTCTTTATTATCCCATAGTATGTTTTTCTCTCTGTGCTCTCTCTCCTACTGAATGTAGTCTGAAGAGAGTTCTCCTGCTGTGCAGGAGTTAAAGATACTTCAACATTTCCTTCATAGCACATTAAATTGAAGACAATCAGGTGTGATTACTGTTTAATCATTTCTGTACCACTCTGTGTAGGTTTCTGTATAGATCCTGGTTGTTGGTCCTTGTCTCTTAGCCTTCCATGTTTACTTAATCATTTGATTTTACTTAATTATGGTACTCCGGCCCAAAGCTAGAGAAGTGATACTTGAGTGAAGATATTTCTGTATAATTGTATTTAAGAATTGTTCAGTTTTATTATTTAAAATGTTTAAGATTCAGGTATAAAAATGAAAAATGCTAAGAACAACAAATGCTGGCGAGGATGCGGAGAAAGGGGAACCCTCCCACACTGCTGGTGGGAATGTAAGCTAGTTCAACCATTGTGCAAAGCAATATGGAGGTTCCTCAAAAAACTAAAAATAGAAATACCACTTGACCCCGGAATCCCACTCCTTGGAATTTACCCAAAGAATACAACTTCTCAGATTCAAAAAGACATATGCACCCCTATGTTTATTGCAGCACTTTTTACAATAGCCAAGGTATGGAAGCAACCCAAGTGTCCATCAGTAGATGAATGGATAAAGAAGAGGTGGTACATATACACAATGGAATACTATTCAGCCATAAGAAAGAAACAAATTCTACCATTTGCAACAACATGGATGGAGCTGGAGGATATTATGCTCAGTGAAATAAGCCAGGCGGAGAAAGACAAGTGCCAAATGATTTCCCTCATTTGTGGAGTATAACAATGAAGCAAAACTGAAGGAACAAAATAGCAGCAGACTCAGAGACTCCAAGAAGGGACTAGTGGTTGCCAAAGGGGAGGGGTGTGGGAGGACGGGTGGGGAGGGTGGGAGAAGGGGATTTAGGGGTGTTATGTTTAGTACACATGGGGTGGGGGATCAAGGGGAAACCAGTGTAGCACAGAGAAGGCAAACAGTGAATCTGTGGCATCTTACTACACTGATGGACAGTGACTGCATTGGGGTATGGGTGGGGACTATATGGGTAAAAGTAGTAACCACATTGTTTATTCATGTGAAACCTTCATAAGAGTCTATATCAACAATACCTTAATAAAAAAAATTTAAACAAAATAAAATAAAATAAGAGGGAAAGGTTATTATACCAAGTGGCTGTGAAGATTTAGAGCAACAGGCACTACTGGTAGAAGTGAAAATTGGAAAAGGTACCTTTTGGAAAATTGCTTGGCAGTATCTAATAAAGCTGAACATGGGCCTACTCTTGATGGAGTAATTTTACTACTATGTATGTGCCCAAGAAAATAGGTGCATATGTTTACCAGAAGATGTTTACAGTAATATTGTAACAGTTCCAAGTTGGAAACAAACCCAAATACCCATGAATAAGTGAATTGTGGTACAAACGCCTGAAATAATAACTTCAGATAATGACTTTTTGTCACATTGTTCTTGAACACTTAATCCACTTTTGGAATAAAATCTTGTATGTGCATGTGAAAAAAAAAAGAAAAATGCGTATACTTTAGAACCCAATAATTGAACTCCCAGATACAAACATACCCCAGAGAAACTTTCTTACTTCAGCACTTGGGAACCTGTACAAGAATGTTTCTGGTAGTATTATTAATAATAGCATAAAATTGTTGGAAACAGTTTCATCAATAGGAGAGTGGACAAATTGTGCTATAGTCAAATAATGAACTACTACTGTGAAACCGGGAAAATGCATGAATTAGAGGAAAATGTGTCAAAAGGAATAAATGTCAACCATGAGTGGGAAAATACAAGTTTCAAGAAATGATCAATATTTTACACTTACATAAAGTTTCAGAACATGCAAAAGAATCCTTTGTATTATAAGAGATACATGGTTTTATAAAAATCATAAATATAAAACGTACAAGAGTTTGAGGAACAGTTCAGGATAATCGTTGCCTTTGAGGAAGGTAGAGAGGAATTGTATGGAAAAGAATACACAGGGGTATTCTTCCACTATATTTGTAAAGTTCTATTACTATCTGTATTTTTGTATATCTGAAATATTTCATAAAATAAACTGTAATAAAAAGGATTCAAAATGTATGTCTTAGCTTGTTCAGGTTGTACAATAAAAATACCATAGACTGGGTGCCTTATAAACAATAGACTGGAGATCTTCTTTCCAAGATCAAGGGGCCGACAGATTCAGTGTCTGGTGAGGGCCTGCTTCCTGGTTCTTAGAAAGCCCTCTTTGCTGTGACCTCATGCGACAGAAGGGGCAAGGAACTTGCTTGTATAAGGGACTCTGTGTTTTATAATTTAACGTATGAATATGGGGAGACACAGATACTGTCTATTGCAATGTATAAAGAATGTGGTCCCAGCTTTGTGTAATTACAGGCAAAGAAAAGAGCATGAAGGGTTTAAGAGTAGTTCTCTGGGTATTAGGCTCGTAGATAGTTTTTACTTTTTATATTTCTTTGTATTTTCCAAGTTTTCTGTAACAAAATACATATTTTATAACCAGGAAAAATAGCAATAAATGTTATTTTTAAAGAGCTCACAGGATATCAAAATAAGGTGGTAAGGTAGTATTGACAGCCACTCAGAATTTTTTCTCCAATCTGGACCTTAGAGTCTTTTTTTAAATTAAATTATCATTGATATACAATCTTATGAAGGTTTCACATAAACAACATTGTGGTTTCAACATTCACCCATATTGTCAAGTCCTCACCACCTCCCCTCCCCCCTCCCCCCGCACTGCAGTCACTAGTCACTGTCCTTCAGCGTAGTAAGATGCTGTAGAGTCATGACTGTCTTCTCCGTGCTGCGCTGCCTTCCCCGTGACCCACCTAGATTGTGAGTGCTAGTTATAGTGCCCCTCAATCCCCTTCTCCCTCCCCGGCCCCTCCCCTTTGGTAACCGCTAGTCCCTTCTTGGAGTCGGTGAGTCTGCTGCTGTTTTGTTCCTTCAGTTTTGCTTTGTTGTTAGACTCCACAAATGAGGGAAATCATTTGGCACTTGTCTTTCTCCACCTGGCTTGTTTCACTGAGCATGATACCCTCTTGGACCTTAGAGTCTTTTACAGTTACCTTAACTGACTATAATTTTTAAACACTTTAATTTGATGACTGCTCTGTTGTTCACTTTGCTTAAAAAATTTTTTTTTATTTAAAGATAGGTTTAGAACAAAAACTGCTAGGATTTTTAAAGCCAAAGGATGCTATTTAGTATTATGTAAAATCACTTTAAGACAAATAATGATTTTCAAAGATTGACAGCATTGTTAATAGGTTAACCACTTCATAGTTAGAAGAAATTATTATGAGTTTGGAGAAAGACTGGATCAGACTGCAGAGAAATCAAATTAATTGTAATTTTTTATTGTTTTCTGTTTGTCTTCCTTAGGACTTCACATATTTCACATGTTCTTAGAACAAACTTCCTTTTCCTCTCAGCCTAGATACTACTTTTATGGGAAACCCTGCCTTCACCCCATCCCTAGGCCCATCTGCCCCTAATTCTGGATTATGTGGATCCCTAGTACCTTATCCTTAGTGCTGTTGTGTCACTGCGTAGTAATTGGCTGGCAATCCATCTATCTCTATTGGGAGTTTAAGCTCTACAAGGATGGGATGCAGATATTTCATTCATTATTGAAGCATTCCTTGGTACTGGCAAATAATTCTTGAATGAATGAATGAATGAATGAATGAAAGAAAGCGTCATAATTGAAGGGGACATTCTGGAATCTGAGCCATTTGACGGGAAACTTTAAACTAGGTTTTCTACTGAGAGATACATGTAAGAGAAGTAATCAGGTTGAGTAATAAGAATCCTGGAATTCTCTGTGGAGCTTTCAAGGGAGAAATGAAAAGCCAGAGTTTTAAATACCAGAGCCTTGCTAGAAATGAGGAAAGAGGAAGTAGGGAAACGAAGATAGTATA
Organism: Phataginus tricuspis; assembly: GCA_029783875.1. Lineage (NCBI taxonomy): Eukaryota > Metazoa > Chordata > Mammalia > Pholidota > Manidae > Phataginus > Phataginus tricuspis. The sequence goes on along the minus strand of JAQQAC010003639.1, from coordinate 3,689,498 downwards.
CCCAGCATTGAGATAATGATTTTTAAAAGTTTAATTTGGTTCCTCCCTCATCTTACCTGATTAAGTGTTGTGCTTAAATTTTATTTTAAATAGTATGATTTCTTAATATTATATAAGTTATTTTATCAGTATTCATCTTGTAAAAACTTCTTATTGAAATATAACATGTATGTAGAAAATACAGAAATCATGACTGTATGCTTGATAAATTTTCAGTGAACACACCTATATAACCAGTCACCCAGAAGTCTCCTGCATCACCTAATAACTCACTACCTTTCTCCAAGGGAACTACTGTCCTAAGTATTCATATTTTGATGATATAGTTTTTATAGAATGCCTCAACCTATCATACTCCTGTTAATGTCAGGACTAAGTCAAACATTTGGCCAAACTATTCAAATTGCTACCATCTTCCACCTACTGGTCTGAATGAGGGTGTGGCGACTTCAGTCCAAGGATGGTGCTCCCTTTTATTGGCAGTAAATGTTGTATTTGCAAATCTTCACTTAACTTTTGTCGTAGAGATCTTAGACAAAGGAAAGGTGACTAACAGACATTTAGTTACATAGATGATTTGAGCCCTGGTTCTCTTGGATGTTGAAGATCTCAAAACCACTGGATGCATTATTTAGGAAATGTTGAGTAAATTTACTCCCTAGAATAGCCATTATCTTACTTAAGATAAAAACTGAATACCATTCTTTCATTTATGCCACAAACAATTATTTGATGTCCTACGGTGTTTGGGCAAAAGCATGACACCAGGCGATCATGCGGAGGATGCAGTGACTCATGAGACCTCTGCCCTTAAGGTGCTTAGGGTCAGGTAGCGAAAGTGGAACACAGAAACATAAAGCTGTGATTTAAAGTAGTATTTTAGGGGCGATATAAAATACTGAGGGGAGGAGAGGTTTTCGACTAGAGAGACTACGAACAGCTATTCCAAGCAAGGTCAGGCATGATAGCATTCTAGGCAAAAGAAACAGCACACCAAAAGGTGTCGGAATGGAAAAGTACAGTAGGAGTGAGGAATGGTTTTATGAAGCATAAGATGCAAGCAGAGAATGTCTATTAATAGGTTGAAAAGGATTTGAACATTCATTTAAGGATTTGAAGTTTTAATCAAAAAGCAGTGGAGAGTTTGAAGGTGTTTGAGCTGAAGGAAGCCCTGGCCGTCAAATCTAAATTCCATACCAGTTTCCAGTTGTGGCCACCAGTTTAGAATTACTGTTCTGCCCCTAAGATTGCACAGGTTGTGCCAGCCTGGGGATTAGTCAGATTCCTTTGTTGCAGTGAGGTGGTTAACAATAGTTAAGACACCAGAGCAATCATGAAAAATTTTTTGCTTCAGATTTTCCTACAGGATCTTTTGCTAGTTCCATCTTCCCCAAGAAGATGAAAGAGAGACCTCTGAACATATCAGGGAAAAGTGTAAGAGTAAGTTTTGTTAATAGCTATAGATGGGATGAGAATATATTTCTCTTCTTGCTACCACTGTGCTTGTTCTGTTATAACATTTCTTTCCTGAGTGAGGAATGTCATACTACAGAAGAGCATACTGGATGGAGTCACATCCGTTGTCTAAGCCCTGGCTTGCTACTCGCTGTCTTTGCAACCCTGAGCAGGCCAGCTAGCTTCTGAGTCTGTGGCAGGGGGTGCGGGAGGCCAGCTGGAAAGTAGGCGTAAGCATCATTGACGGCATTGGGTGCACGTTGCTGTACTTCCTGTTTGGGGATGATGTTTCATACCTGCGTTGCTGACGGTGTTGGTGGATGCTTCTGGAAAGACCCTGTCCACATCATGCCCACTGTACTTGGAGGCAGTGAGTGATCAGAGGAAAGCACAGGGGTGCAAAGCGAAACCCCGAATCATCCCAGCCCACGCCTTGCCACTCATGGGCGTAACCCAGATGCAACTACCTGCTTTTGTTTCAAGGCAGTGTAAAAACAAAACAGAACAACAGAAACAAAACACAGGCAAATTCAGTTCCCAAAGACTTAATGAGTAATGCAGATCTTTACTGGGAGCATCTTGAAGAGATTAGCAAGGTGTGTTGGACATGAAACCACCAGACTTCCTAAAAAGTATTTTTTAGCCATTACACCTAATAGTTTTCCTGTCTCCTCTTTTGCTTTCTCCTTTTCTTGCTGTTTGAAGACTTCCCAGCCCCCCGACAGCCGTCTCCTCTGTCAGCTGAGTTTTCAGTTTTCCTTCCTCGCCTCTTTACCATCACCGTCATTGTTGTTATTAGTATTATTATTTAGAGAGTTTTCCCCTTTCCCTTAATACTCATGTTCTTTTCAGCATAAGGGAAAAAATTAGTCTCAACAGGAAGGGAATTCTTCCTCCTAAGAAAACGGGACCATTTGATATTTTGTCCCTGTGTCACTGGCTGTTTGATGCAGGCACGTCGCTTGACTCCTCTAACCCAATACCTTTTCTGTGAGGTTGGGTCTAGCAGTATTTGTGCCTTTCACCTCACAAGTGGGGCTCAGAGGAGGTGAAGGATAAGAAAATGCTCTGTAAACGTTAAAACACTATACAAATATGAGGTTGCATTAATTTGTAGTCTCAGCAACTGCTTGTGGAATTTATCACTCTGTCAGTTCAGTCTCCTAATATTCCCAGCAAGTCTAAAATCTTGTTCAGGAAAGATCTATCCTGTTTTTAATCATGGCTGACTACTACATTGGATTGTTTGCTGCTGTGATTTCCTGATATCAACATTTATATGATACTTCAAGAGCTCTTGATACTGTCTCATGTGCTCCTTGCAGGAACCCTACAAGGAAGGTGTTTTTATTATCCTCATGGTTGTAACTGTACCTCAGGCCTCCCTGTCTGTCTCCCTGCTTTTAGTCGCTTTGTCTGAATACCACAGCAGCTACTGGTGGGACCCATCTTCCCCGTGCAGCCTCTTGGAAGTGTGAGCAATGCGTCTGAATTTGGTCAGTAGGTTATCTGGTAGTAACCATTTAACAGGTGTGCTCTGCTCTCCACTAGTGATTGAGTCAGCAAGGGGTGAGCAAAGGCCACGCAAGCTCCGTGAGACCTCTGAGCTGCCTGTGTGCAGACTTCTTAGCCACACCCAGGCTTTGGTGCTGGTGATGCTTGGATGCCCTGTAGCTCGACCCAGTTTGGGTGTTACCTTTTTTGACCCAGAGAAGCAACCTGTGTGTTACCTGAGTAGCAAAACTCCATGCAAGCTGTCAGTTCTCATATTGTCATTAAAAGTCTTCCTCCTGTTGGTAAAGTTTCTTTGGAGACAGCAAGTGCTGAACCTTAGTCCCTGTCCGAGGCATCGCGGTAGAGGGGAAAGCATGTGGGCTTTGGACGGATGCTGCTTCCCATGTGACCTGGGGAAATCTTTTTTTTTTAGTCTCTCCTTCCTTGCTTGTGAAATAAAGCTGTCAATACCTACCTACTTAGGTGGTTGTGAGGATTAAAGGTGATGTTTATAGAGTGGGTGACAGTATTTGTTATTGTAATCTTTTTAGTTATCACACCAGCTTTGCAGACAGGCACATAACCTTTTCCAAGTCCATGTCAAGTGAACTTCATTGGTAAACAGTCTTGATCCATTTTAAGAGTTGTCCATTGAAGCCTGGAATTGAAGAGATCCCATTGTTATTTTGTGTAATAGTTTTAGAGCCATGCTGGCACTCTGCAGGAATGTATTCAGGGTGACGTGGGAGGAGTGAGGTGGACCTCAGGCTCACTCCTTGCTTCAACCAGAGCAGGGATGCTGTCGACTGTATTATATATTGACATTTCATTTAAGATGTCATTTGGGAAGGACTTCTGTTGAAAACAAAAAAGCTTTAAAATTTCAATCCAACTTTCTACCATCCAGTGCAGGAATCTACTTTACAACATAGTTGACAGATAATGACTTAGGAGAATGTGTTCTTATGTCAGTTTTCTAGGTTCTGAGCTTTGCAGTGCCTGCTACATGGTAGACACTCAGAAAGTGCTTACTGAGCAGATGAGTTCTTGGTCACGGTGTGGTCAGGGTCAGCTGAATAATACTAGACCTCTTCTTAGCCTCTCTGTCCACTCCTTTATTCAACACATAATTATTTGGTAATAAATGTTGAGTCAGGACATAATTCTTTCTGATTTAAGCCTCCATAAACATAAAACCTTGGTAATTCTCTCAGAGAAGCCAACTTTGCCTAGCCTGTCAGAGTCCAGGGCAGCTAATTAGTTTATTTTTGTGACACTGTAGAGCTGGAAGGGATCTTAGAAGAGGCACAGAGAAGGGGAGAGAGCTCTGGTAACAAGAAGTAGTTTAATGAAATGGGTAGGAACACAAATCCTGGAGCCAAATAGCTGGGGTTTGAATCCCACTGTGTGGTCTTGGGCAACTTACTTAACTCCTTTGTGCTTCGGTTTCTTATCAGTAATATGGGATATGACAATACCGACTTCACAGGATTTTTGGAAGGACAAAAGAACTATGCAAAAGCTTTTAGAACTGTGCCTGGAACACATAGTAAATGTTCCGTATTAACTATTATTATTGGTAATATTATGATTGTCATTATTTGTTTATCAAGACCTACTTCATATGCATCATTTCATTTAACCCTCAAGTGAGGAAATGGAAGCTGCAGGGATTATGCAATTTGCCCAAGGTCGATTAGCTGGTGAATTACAGAACTGGCTCTAGAAATCATTTCACTCACCTCCCTCCTTTTAAAAATTAGACCAAGGCTTGGGTAGGTGAATTGATTAGGGCCACACAGCTGGTTGGTGACAGTATCTGAACTCTAATATCAGTTTCTCAGTCCTGCCCTGGGATGTTTCTCTTTTGGGGTTGGAGTAGAGAACTTGATCTGATACCTTAATTAAAAAAAAAAAATCTATAGCAAAGGTGGTACCAGCTGTCCACAACCATTATTTTGATTGGAAACTGCCAAGCTTTATAGAGGCAAATGGGCTAGGGTCCATATTAACTATTATTATTAATAGTAATATGATTATGGAGAGCAGAAACCTCATAATCTTCATTATACTCAAATGCTGTATTTTTGAAGATGAAAAAGTTAAGGCTAGCTATGAAATCTTGTGATTTAACTTCTGAAATCTGTATGTTATGAAAAACGTGTATGCAGGTGAAAGTCGTAGGACCTTGTGATGTGAGCGCAGTCATCACAGCCTGTGCCATCTTCCTCGGTCGTGAAGGATGTGATAAGCCCCCAAACCATTACCACCATTTCTTTCTCTGGTAAGAGTGAAATCATCTTCATCCCTCAGCTGGACTCAGCAAGCATGCCTGTGGCTGCCTATGGTCTATAAAATAGCCAAGAGTATCTACAACTTGCCTACATTTTATCTTTTGTACGCATGATATATTGATACCCCTTCACTACCTTTTATACCCACATTTGGATCTTTTTTGTATCAACTGAAAAATGAACATTTACGGAGTGTTTCATGCCACTGACTGCCTGCCATACTTTTATTTCCATAATTAAATCATCTTTGTTCAGCAGGATTTATACAAAGATTTACAGAATTTGTTTTGGATTTTTATATATTTTATGATCAAGTGGAATGGAAGAAAAATTAAATTGGTGATTCAGGTGATATTAAGAGCTAATATTTACTGTGCACTTTCCACATGTTCGATGCTGTATTAATCCCTGTACTTTCTTTGTCATTTTAGTAGTTCTCGTAGTCATTACAGTAGAGGCAAAGCATAAAACCACTGGAATTTGGTCAGAAGCAGTGACTGTCTTACCAAAATCATATGTTCAGTGGACTTAAGCAGATAACTGTATGCAATTGTAAAGGAAAAGAACAACATGAAATATGAGATGAGTTGATTTCTTTTCCTCGGTTATAATTAGGAATTTTATGATTTGTATGTGTGTACCGCGACTGCTTTACTCTATCCCCAACCATATTATTTCATTTCCCTGCTCCCACTGTGCCCAGAGAGTGTTTACGGAAGAATGTATAAAATCAGAGTTTCTTACCAAGGATCTAGAGTAGTACTGTAAGAAGCCTGTCTTGGGTACTTGAGATAAAATAGGCTTCTAAATGTTTTGGTTTTCCTTAGGAGTATAAGCACCTATTAAGTGACTTCTCTAGTTGTTAAACATATGTCAATAATTTAATTCTCTGGAAAATGTGGAAACAATGTAGTGGAAAGTAAAACAACATCTCTCTCTTTAGATCATTGCGTTGGGACAAGACAAGAGGGAGAGACCGAACAGGTGGAGAGGAGAGTCTCAATATTACAGTGAAAGGACTGCGTAGGGAAGGGAGGGTGAAATCTAATGTGCATGTTGGCATTGAGGCAAAAAGAGCGATAAAGCAATATGCGAGAAAAACGGCATCATAACTTGAATCGGACTACTGAAGAGAATGACAATAGGTGTGGGGGTAACAACTAGTCTACAAAGGGTTTAATGTGTGAGACATAAAGGGGAAAGGCTCCTGTGCCTTGTGGGAGAAATAAAGGAAATGTGGAAAGTCAGTTAAATTTGAAAAAAAGAAAATTGGTGATGACAGGTGATAAAATAGAGGGAAATTTTGACTTGTAGTGCCTGCAGGGCAAGGAAGATGACCTTCTTGGTCGGGTTATATAATGAAGCAGATAAAAGATAGGCTTGATAGTATGAATATACAGGCAAAGTGGAAACCTATCTTCATTTTGGGCTGATGGGACCTGCGCAGAGAAACTTTTGGATTCACTTAAAACCATTGTAGTAATTGGTTTGGTTTTGACTTCACATAAATGTATTTTTAGAACAAATATTCAAGTACTCAAAGTGTAAGTCCTTCACAGGTACCTTCTGATAGAACTACTTATTTATCATGCTTAATCTTATGTTTATATCCATATTAGGCCTCTTTCTAAATATTCATGAACAGACCCTTTAAATGGTATTTGCAGGAAGACATAGATGTACATCAATGAAGAGTGACTTTAACAAAAGGATTAGGAAGAGGCAGCTATTGAGAATCAGAGGCAAATAGCTCAAACTGGGAAAATTTGGTGGGTGTAAGCTTAGGAAGGACAGACTTCAAAGTGGCCTCACAAGGTAGGAATTCCGTGAGACAGAGGGATGCGCAGGGCAGCAGTCGGCATGGATGCTGACGTTCACCAGGGTGACGGTGGGCCATAGGATCATGTTGGAGGGAGAGCCAGACTTTGATGTTATCAAGAGAGGTTTAAGACTGCAATTTTTATGTTTCAAATGAGTAAAAATAAGGTTTGACAAAATTGTTTTTATTTCAATTTCTAGAACTGTTATATGATCTTCCAAAATGAAATCTGTAAGTGACAAAGTAGAAAATTGGCAGCCTAGCATCTAGTTGTCACTGGAGGAAGGAGGGGCCCAGGGAGCGGGGACAGTGTAAACTCTATCCATCTGGCTGCCTTTCTCTCTTCTGTGATAAGAGCCGCCCACCTTCCTCCCAGTGCGGAGCTGCTCCTCTGGCTGATTCCACATGAGCTATACATCAACATGCGAAGAGCTAGCTGGCAGTCCTCAGAATCTCGCTGTGGTTCTGTACCAGACTTCTCCTTTTTTGGTTCTTGTTGTGAAGACTTTCCCTTGAACTTCAGAACCGTGTATCTCCTGCCCTCTCCAGTGTCTCCATCTGGCTGTACCAAGGTGATCAGACTCGGCACGGTCACTAGCTGTGCGTCACATCTTACTCCCTGTCTCAGTGAGTTTTACTAACTGCCATCCATTTGCCCATGACAAAAATCTGGGCCTCTTTCTTGGTTTTCCTCCTACCTTACCTCCCGACTCCAGAGCCAACAAGACTGGTCAGTACATCGTCGCCGCTGGCCCTCTCTCTCAGTTACTGAGCCACCGCCCGGTCTTCTGTGTGGTCTTCCTCCTCCCCTACCTCCCCTCCCGAGCCAGCCTCGTTCTATACATAGGAGCCAGAATAATGTTTCTGAAATGTTACTTTGATCAAGTCATTCCCTACTTAAAAGCCTTCAATATCTTCTTACTCCTTCAGAATAAAGTCAAAACTCTTTTCCATGATAACGACTTTGCCTTCCTGATGTGTCACCTGTTTATGTTAGTTTTCTGAAGTCCACTTACACTGAACTATCTGCAGTGTCCATGTAGCCTGATCTTCCTTGTCTGTGGTCTCTTGTGTATGCTATTTGTTCTTTTAGCAAAGCTCTCTCCATTTTCTTGCCATCCGTCCCTCCACCAGCCATTTTTGAAGTTTTAGCTAAGATGTCACCTTCCCTACGAAGCCTTCCCTGATCTCCCCAAACTAATTAGGTATCTTGCTAAGACCGCTAATGTGTCTGTCAAAGCCTGTTTTACTTTACTGGATTGATCACATGGTGCTTCGCCTGTTTCCTTGTTCACCACCCCCAGGGACTTTAAAGCTCCCTGAAGGCGGAGAGCCATACTGAGCATCAGCACAGTTGCTGGCACACAGTAGGGGGCACAGTAAATGTTGTGTTTGCTTTCTTCCCCTCTTTTAAAAAAAATTGTGGTAAAACACATATAATATAAAAGTTACCATTTAAACCATTTGAAGTGTGGGGTTCAGTGGCATTAAGTACCTTCACGTTGCTGTGCAGCCATCAGCACTCTTCATCTCCAGAACCTTTTCATCATCCCAAACTCAAACTCTGTACCATTAAACAATGACTTCCTGTTGCTCCCTCCCCTTGGCCTCTGGTAACCACTGTTCTACTCTTCGTTTTTATGTATTTGACTCTAGGTACCTGATATAAGTGGAATCATAGAATATTTTTCCTTTTGAATCAGGTTTATTTTGCTTAGCATAATGTCTTCAAGGTTCATTCATGTTGTAGCGTGTGTCAGAAATTCCTTTTTAAGACTGAATGATATTCAACAGTATGTCTATAACGCATGTATTGTTTACCCATTCATCTGTTCATGGACATTTGGGTTATTTCTGCCTTTTGGCTGTTGTGAATAATGCTGCTACAAACATGGGTGTACAGATATCTGTTTGAATCCCCGTTTTCAACTCTTTGGGGTATATACCTAAAAGTGAAATAGCTTAATGTTATGGTAATTATGTTTAATTTTCTGAGGACCCAACACACTGTTTTCCATTATAGCACACGGTTCCAGTTTTTCCACATTCTCACAAACATGTGTTATGTCGTGTTTTCTTTTATTATAAAGCTTTCTAGAACTTTACTTATTTATTTATTTATTTATGATTTATTTTGGTATCATTAATCTACAGTTACATGTGCAATATTATGGCTATTAAACTACCCCCTTCATCAGGTCCCCCCCACCAACCCCATTACAGTCACTGTCCATCAGTGTAGTGAGATGCTATAGAATCACTACTTGTCTTCTCTGAGTTGTACAGCCCTCCCCTTGCCCCCCCAACATTACATCTGCTAATCGTAATGCCCCTTTTTCCCCCTTATCACTCCCTTCCCACCCATCTTCCCCAGTCCCTTTCCCTTTGGTAACTATTAGTCCGTTCTTGTGTTCTGTTGAGTCTGCTGCTGTTTTGTTCCTTCAGTTTTTTTCTTTGTTCTTATTCTCCACATATGAGTGAAATCATTTGATACTTGACTTTTTCAGCTTGGCTTATTTCACTGAGCATAATACCCTCTAGCTCCATCCATGTTGTTGCAAATGGTAGGATTTGTTTTCTTCTTAGGGCTGAATAATATTCCATTGTGTATATGTACCACATCTTCTTTATCTATTCATCTACTGATGGACACGTAGGTTGCTTCCATTTCTTGGCTATTGTAAATAGTGCTGCAATAAACATATGGGTGCTTCTGTCTTTTTGAAACTGGGCTGCTGCATTCTTAGGGTAAATTCCTAGGAGTGGGATTCCTGGGTCAAATGGTATTTCTATTTTGAGTTTTTTGAGGAACCTCCATACTGCTTTCCACAATGGTTGAACTAATTTGCATTCCCACCAGCAGTGTAGGAGGGTTCCCCTCTCTCCACATCCTCGCCAACATTTGGTTTTGGGAGATTTCCGCTGCCCTGCCCACGATGCTATCTTCCCGGAAGTCTGTTTTGTTTTATTTTATAGTAGCCATCTTAATGAGTGTGAAGTATCTCTTTGTGGTTTTGATTTGTGTTTCCTTAACGATTAGTGTTGTTAAGCATCTTTTCATGTGTTTTTTGGCCATTTGTACATCTTCTTTAGAGAAATGTCTGTTCAAGTCCTTCATCTACTTTTAATTATATTGTTTGTGTTTTATTGTTGAGTTGTAGGGCTTCTTTAATTATTCTGAGTATTAATTCCTTGTGAGATAGACGATTCACAAATATTTTCTCCCATCCTGTGGGTTGCCTTTTCACACACTTGATAGCATCTTTTAATGCACAGAGGTTTTTTTTAATTTTGATGAAGTCCAAATATATCTATTTTTTCTTTGTTGCAGTGCTTTTGGTGTCATATAAAAGAAACACTGCCAAATACGATGTCATGAAGCTTTTCCCTGTGTTTTCTTCTAAGTGTTTTATAGTTTTAGTTCTTACATTTAGGTATTTGACCCATTTTGAGTTAATTTTTGTGTATGGTATGAGGTAAGAATCCAGCTTCATCCTTTTGCAGTTGGATATAGTTTTCCCAGTACCATTTGTTGAAAAAACTGTCTTTCCCCCATTTAGTGGTCATCATAGCACCCTGGTTGAAAATCACTTGGCCATATATGTGAGGGTTTGTTTCTGGGTTCCCGGATGTAGTCCATTGGTCTATATGTCTGTCGGTATGCCAGTACCATACTGCTTTGGTTACTATATATTTGTAGTTATTTTTTATATCAGAAAGTATGAGTTCTCCAGCTTTATGCTGTCTCAAATCTAAGACAAGTTTTTAATATTACTTGCTATTTGACCCTCCTTCGAACATTTTTTTCTTGTGTACCCTTGCCTATAGTGTTTCTTTTAACTTCTCCTAAATGTCTTCTCTTCCTTTATCCCTATTGTAACCTCACTCCAATGACAGTTTTCTTCCTCTCTTTCACCCTTTTTCCTTAGATTATCTTCGTGTGTGTCCAGGCCATAAGTGGCATTTTAAGATTTTAAATCTTCCTGGACAACCAAGTGAAGGGGTCCCCAATCATCTATTTCCAACTGTGAATCTAGTTCTGTCTTTTTCAGAACTCTTAGGACAAAAAGTCGCTTTATTGTTCCTTCATTATCTGTGCTAGCTGTCTCATCTGGAGGAAGAAGAAAGCTGAGGAGGTAGTGATGGACAAGGTGCATTGCCTAAGAGACTGCGGTATAGTGGAAAGAGCAGTATTTTGGAGGCCAAGAGACCTGTGCCCTAGCTCTGCATCTGTCACTAATTAGCAGTTAAACAACTCAACCTCTCTTACTTAACTTACTGATAAAGTAAGGGAAGTTTGACTGGATGGTCTCTAAGTTCTTTCTAAATCTAAAAAGTTTATTTTTGCTTTTTGCAAGAGAGTTTCCTCAGAGGAGGAATTTAAGCTGGTTTTAACAGAAGAATATAACTTTGTTGAGAAGGAAAGAAAGACCTCAGGAGATTTTTTTTTAATGTTTATATTTCTTTCTTTTTTTAAATGTTTATATTCTTTTTTTTTAATTTTATTTTGGTATCATTAATCTACAATTACATGTGCAACATTATGGTTACTAAACTCCCCACTTCATCAGGTAGACCTCAGGAGATTTAAAACAAGAAATGAAAGTATATTTAAGAGTCAATGAAAATAACAGTAACCAGACTCTTAGTGTTGCCGGGTTTGTTGTTGGCTATCCATGTAGGAAAAACAACAACAAATACAAAACACATTGACCTCTATCTCATAAAATATACAGAAATCAATTCCAAATTAATTGAAATCGAAAGAAGAACAGTAAAACAATAAAGCTTCTAGAAGAAAACAGGCTAATAGCTGTGTGGCCTTGGGATGGCAAATGATTCCTTAGAACAACAACAAAAGAAAGATTGATAGGTTGGATTTCAGTAAAATTAAGAACTGTTGTTTATCAAAAAGACACCATTAAGAAAGTAATAAGGGGAAGAGTATTTTAAATATATTTGACAAATGACTTGTATGTAGAATATAAAAAGAACTCCTACAAGTCAATAAGAAAAGGCAGATGACCTACTAGAAAAAAAGTGGGCAAAGACTGAAACTGGCATTTCACTAAGTAGGATATCTAAATGGCCAATAAACATATGAAAAGGTGTTTAATATCTGAGAAAAGCAGATTAGAATTCCAGTGAGCCCACAAACTCAGGAAAAAATGCTCAACCTCATTAGTTTAGAGAAATGCAAATCAAAACCACGGTGAGGCACCACTTCACATCCATTAGAATGGCTTTAATAAAAACAAGTCTTTTTAAAGGAAAATAACATGTTGGCTAGGATATGGAAAAATTGGAACCTTACATTGCTGGTGTCAGTGCAAAACAGCACAGCCATTGTGGAAAAAGTTTGGCAGTTCCTTAAAAACTTAAACAGGTTTAACTATATGACCCTGCAGCTCCGCTCCTAGATGTGTGCAGGCAAAAGAATTGAAAACGGACTAAAGCAAGTACATGTATGTGCATGAGCCATTCACAAGAGCCACATGTGGGAAGACCCCAAATGTCCATCAATGGATGAATGAAGAAACAAATTATGATATGTCTATATAAGGAAACATTATTCATCTGTAGAAAGGAGTGAAGCACTGATACATGCTACAATGTTGATGAACTTCCAAAACATTATACTAAGTGAAAGAGGCCAGACACAAAAGGTCGCATATTGTATGACTCCATTTATATGATCCTGAATACATCAGTCAGTAAGGACAGAACACAAACTGATGGTTACTAGGAGCTGGGGATGGGGGGAATGGGGAGGGGAATGGTAAGCAACTGATTAATGGATAAAGGCTTTTATTTTGGAGTGATGGAAATGTTTTGGAGCTAGACAGACATGGGAGTTGTACGACATTGTGAATGTACCAGTTGCTGCCAAGTTGTTCACTTCAAAATGGTTAATTTTATGTTGTGTAAATTTCACCTTAGTAAGTTCCTATTTTTAAAAACTATGAAATACCACTACATATGTACTCACTAGAATGGGTAAAATTAAGAAGACTGTCATTTCCAGGTGTTAGTGAGATGTGGAGCAACTGGAACCCTCCATTACTGATAGGATCATTAAAGTTAAATAAACGTGTGCCGTCTTTTGACCCCAGCATTCCACTGCTGCCATTATGCCGAAAAGCACACGTATAGCCATCAAAAGACTTGTACAAAAAGATCCTTAGCAGCTTATTTGTTCATAATAGCCTAAAACTATATACAACCTAAATGTCTATCAAAGCAGAATGAATGAATAAATTGTGCTATATTCATACATGGGATACTACACAGCAACGGAAGAATGAACTGCTGCCACACACAAAACAAAGACAAATTTCACAGAAATAATGCTGATTGAAAGAAGCCAGACCCTCTGAAGACTGTTTTATATCCTACTTATATGAAGTTCAAAACAGACCAAAGTATGGAGATAGGTGTCAGAATAGTCTTTGCTGGGTGGGGAGAGTGGCAGTTATTGGCAAGGGAGCTCAAGAGACCTGTCTGGGATGCTGGGAATAAATCTCCTGTATCTTGATCGGAGGGGTGATTTATACAGGTATATACATATAAACAAAATAACCAATCTATACACTTAAGATCTGTATGTTTTATTATGTTCTACCTTAAAAAAAAAACCACAAGAAGCATAGATGTGCTTGCAGGGAAGCAGTAAAAGAGAATGACTGAGAAGTATAAGGTTGTAGAAGGCCTTGGGTGGCAGATGTTTGGCTCCTGTCCTATAACTCTGGTAGGTTTGAGGGAGGGAAATGACATAATGTAAGCAGATTTTCAGAGAAACAGATCTTTGAAGGTGTGCCGGTGGACTGAGGGACTGGTCTGCAAGTGGGAGAGAGGCTGTTGGCGCTGGACCTGAATTAGGGTGACGCTTCTGGAAATGGCAGCGGTGGAGGAAGTAGAGTTATTAAGGCTGGTGACTGGTTGGGCAAGCATAGCAAAGGATGACAGAGCAAAGATGACTGAGGCTTCACAAACTGGATGGCTGAAAAAATGATAGTCCCAATAGCAGAAGGCCAGGAGGAGGAGTCAGTTTTGGGAAGTAAAAAGATGAGTGGTTTTAAGTGCTTTAATTTTGAAGTGGTGACAGGCAGTTGTTGGGCTCAGGAGAGCAGTCAGGCTGGTGATGGAAATCTGAGACTCACCCACGTACAGATTATTTTGAGTAGGTAAGATCCCCTCCAAGAAGGAGTGTTGCAGAGAGACTGCAGAAGGCCAGCTCTTAGAGAATAAGGAGGTGGAGGGGAAGAAGAAACTGCAGTTGTGGGTAGAACCAGGATAACAGAATAAAACCAGGATTGCTTAAGCCAAGTGGAGAGAGAGTGGGAGATGACGATGCAAAGGAGAAGATACAGAAGTGGGAGAGGAAAAATAAAGATTGAGACCGTGACAGAGAGTTGGGATAATTGAGGGAACATGGTGTTGGAGAAGGCAGGAAGAAATAGGATCTGGAAGTAAGGGTGGAGGAGGGAGCCCGGGATGGCCTTACCTGTGAAGGAGCCAGTGTATGCAATCAGGTCCCGAGCATTTGTCAGCATCCTCAGTGATTTCCCCTTGCAGCGTTCTTTGTCCTCTCAGTAGGAGCTGAGGGGGACCCAGGGTTGAGAACGAGCCAAGGAGTTCCAGGTGTTTGGACTAAGGGATTCCAGGCATAATCCTGTTCTCTGTGAAAGGGATTCAAATGAAGTTTAAGACACCACCCGTGCCTTCTGGGAATTTATGTAGCGCAATTTAACAATGATTAAGAGCCAAAACAAGTGTGAATAGGATGTTTTGAACTCTGACTTTGTCATTGTCAAGCTGTGTAGCTTTTGGCTCGCTATGTAGGTCTCAGTGCCTCTGTTTTCTCATCTGTTAAATGGGGGTGTTAATAATATCTACCTCATATGTTGTTCTGGAGATTAAAAGAGTTAATACAAGCAAGGTGCTTGGAACAGTGCCTGAAATGTACTTAGATACATGGTAAATGTTAGCTAATACAATGATAAAGCTATAGGAATTTACAAGGGGAAAACATTTGTAAAGGCTGGAGCTGGTAGCTGTGTAGGAGTAGAGATTTAGTGGAGGCGATTCAGAGATCAATAGGACAGGAATGAGGGAAAAGGAATTTGAGGTTGGGGAGAACATTGTTGATACATTCTTAGATCAGTAAAACCACTGGTTGGTCTTAACTGATATTGTTTATAATGAAAGAAGGATGAGCTGGAGAGTCAGAGCTCTTTGGTTGTGATTTTCATCCTGGCCCTTTGACTTTGGGCAAGTTGGCCAATTTCTTTAGGACCCCAAGTTTCCTAATCTGTAAAATGAAATGGGCTGGATCTGTGAAATCCCTCACAGCTCTAAAATTCCATGCTTTATACATGAAAATGATTTCTTGGAGCCCACTGTCTATGGAACCATTGTTTTTTTATTAATGCCTCATCAGTCCCATGCTGTGAGCGGCTGAGCTGGCCGGCCCGCATGCGGACAGGACACACTGCGTCTGCTGCACTCCCCGGTCAGGGCCACTGGAGAAGCCTGGGATCTCCGCGGGCGCATTTATGAAAGGAGCCCTTGGGTATTACACTCCCAAATTATTTAGAGTTAACTGTACTGTCATCCTCTTGAGGAGCTTTGAGTTTTATGGGTATTTGCTTTGAAGTAGACCCTGAGGGCTAAGTAGGAGGGAAAGAACAGTTTTTAGCCTTTTAGAAAAATTTCCGGGATCGTCTTTGTGGAGCTCAAACCTAAAGGAAACAGCAGTTCTGTGAGCACCAGGTGAGCTGCCAGTTCACGGTAAGACTCACCTGCTTAGGTCATTTTGTGGCAGTCACTGACATTAGGTGTTCCCCTGTTTCTAGGATGTTTTTAAATAACCTAGGACTCTACAGATGTAAATGGAAACGGGCTCTTTAAATGCTATGCTTAGACATCATTGGCTCTAGTATGGCCCTACTTCAGTTTTTCTTTGTGGAAGGGCATTTTGGTTTGTGATTTTGTCTCACTTCTGCCCTTCCTGGTTTGGGCCCCTCTGCAGTTGCATGCAGGCCCTTCTGCTGTCGTTCACCCGCAGTGCTGTTACATCAGGGAAGTTCTCGAAGATTCCTCTCCCATTTGCTTTTCCCCATTGCTGAGTGGAAAGTACATAGAGCAGCATCTGCCCTGTCCACAGAGAAAAGGGCTTGGTGTTTGCCTGGCAGGGGCTTGGTCATCAAAGAAGGCACTTCTGGACTTTTATACTGGATGGATTTTACACAACTTGGTGAACTGAAAAATAACTTGAAGCAGAAGAGTCTGAGCAAATGAAAGTTTTTTTTTAATCTATATTTCATGCCTCCAGAGTTTTGAAGGGCTTAGTGTTTCCAGAAGCTAAAATATGAAAAATGACGGTTTACCCTTGTGTTGTCCTTGGAAGAAAGAGTATTTCTTTAGGGAACAGAGTGCCAGGAAAGGAAGGTGACTTGAGCATATAAGGATTCCAAAGTTACCATGTGCCTCTGAGTAATGTTAAATATGCCTTATTAGTTTAGAATAGAAGTTCTTAAGATTATGGAATATATCTTTGTAGTTGTATGTGGTTCTTAACAGTGAGCTGCATCTAAGTAAATAAAAACTAGCAATTCCGGAGACTCCCATCTTTTGAGCTGCCTGGCTCATTCCCCTGAGGTATGGTTATGACCATCACCTAGTCCATTCATGCCACAGATTTTCTGAAGAGGAAAATAACCTTGTCATGGAAGACACTGTATTACAAAGGCAGTGAATAAAGGTTGAGAGAGATGGTTTAGTCTGGCCTCTTTTTAGAGCAGTGATTGATTAATGCTGTCTGTGTTGCTGTTTCTTCCAGAGCTGCTCTGTCCTGGACGCAGCATAACTAACGAAGCTGCTGCAGGATGAGAAGATGGCAGCGCGGCTGCTCGCACCACCAGGCCCTGATAGTTTCAAGCCTTTCACCCCTGAGTCACTGGCGAACATCGAGAGGCGCATTGCTGAGAGCAAGCTCAAGAAACCGCCCAAAGCCGATGGCAGTCATCGTGAAGACGATGAGGACAGCAAGCCAAAGCCCAACAGTGACCTGGAAGCAGGGAAGAGTTTGCCTTTCATCTATGGGGACATCCCACAAGGCCTGGTCGCGGTACCCCTGGAGGACTTTGACCCATACTATTTGACGCAGAAAGTGAGTTGAAGGAGAGGAGGAGCAGCTTCACACAGCCCCTTCCTAACAGGCACAGGGGAGATGGGGAAGGAATTGTGTCTCCTTGCCAAAGTTTGGATAAGTTGTTAACCTCTTGCTTCAGTTCTGGTTTGTGGGATTATTTTTCACATTAATTGCTGCTGAGGGTCATTTGTGGGTCTTGGCATTTCTCAACTCTGTTAATAAGACTTCTGTTTTTGGCTCCAGGACAGATCAGAAAAAGATTAAAACAGATTTAAAAAAAATAAATGAAATGGGACTGCTAATAGAGTTCAAGAAAGATGGCATAGCAAAAATGATATAGCCCTCTAGAATCTCTCTTGCACACACATTCAAAATTCTATTTTAGATATAAAGATGATATTACTATTCCAACACCAACAGAGCCTGTTGTTAATATAATGGAGACGATGGATTTGTAGTCTTATCCAGCTCCCTTTGTGACATGAGATCATAGCTCTTGTGGACAAGAATAGAATAGAGGAAATCAAACTGGGCTAGTGGGTAGACCAGGTCTTTGACTTTGTCACACAGTCTGGGTTGAGCCAGTGCAGTTCTTACATTAGGGTCCGTTCTGTTATTCCTGCTAGTAAGGGGCACAAGTAAAAGAAATACCAGTCTTCATTTGCTGAGGGCTTCAAACTTCCCCAACAAATATTTGACCCAATCTTGGGTCTCTTTCTCATGATGATCATTTGAAACAAGGCAACAAGTAGAGCAGCGAAGCCCCCGGTGAGCCTGCCAGCCAAAGCATGAGTCAGGAAATACTGAGGACTGACCCCAGACTCCATTCTAGGGGGTCCCTCGTTTGAGATGTCATTTAAAGAATTAAATCGATAGCTATTTACAGATGAGAGGGGAAAAGGCTTTGTATAATTATGTTTCACAAGTATAAAGCTTAACTACACTGCCTTTTAACCTGCCCTTAACTAAATTGCCTTTTAAACTTCCAATTTTGGAAGAAATTTCAGTTTCTTTGGCTTAATAATGGGATGGACATAAGACAAAGCCAGTAGATCTGTTGACTTTGCTATATATAGATGTGGAGGCATAAATTCCGATAGCAAAAAGCAGTTATGACATTGTCTACACAAAATGGACCGTCACCCATGTACTTCTGTTGCAGCTCAGAACAGCTACATAATAGAAAAGAGTAGAAGCAGTAGCCTATATCCTCCACTGGGAAACTTAGGAAGTTCAATGAACAAAACGTGATATGATATGAAGAACAGCGGAGAAGAAATCCTGACTCTACCATAATTCACCATGTTTATTATTTACATTTTTCTCTTTCAGTATATGTATTGTTCAAGCTACCACGAACAGTCTATGGGAAAAGAAAGTAATAAAGAAAAACACCTCAAAACATTTATGTCCTTTAGCAAGTCACTACACCTCTCTGGGCCTAAAATTTCTTTTCAAGAAACTGAGAAGTTAGAATTTCCAAGGACTTTTTCAAGTATCAAGTTCTGGAGCTAAATAGTTTTCACAACCTGTCTTTGGTTTCATCATTTACTCTTCCCTCCTTTAAAATCTAACGTTTTTATCTGGGCCTTTGCTTAGTAGGTAGGTGGGCAAGGGAGGAGTCAAGGTTTACTTCTCTGGGTTAGTGAGTAAGTGAACATGGAGTCTTGGACTGTTTTTAGAAAAAATATTTCATCCACTGAAAATTTAAAAAATATTTTTAGATGTATTTCCCTTCTTTTTCCTACCTTCCCTTGCATCCATTATCTTAGTAGAGTTAAATGACAAATCACAGGGTTTAGGTTGTACCTATATTTACATAAGTTTGGCCAATTGATACGTCTTTTTCAGAAAGTGCTTCTGCAGAAATAAGCAGAGAGGTAAAGGCCTTTGGACTAAAACCTTTCAGTGGCTAAAACCTCTATGCTTTTATTTGAATGATTTACTTTTCCAACTCAGGTGCAAATTAAATTTTCTTTTCTTAAACCTGACTTAATATATGAAAAACAGAGAGCTATTCGTTGTCAGAACCCAGCTTTCCCTCGCATGCCTTTTTACCTGCTTCCTGCCATACAGACAACCTCTTTTCATTCCCAGTGCCTCAGATTTCAGTGGCCCTGGCTTGGGAGTGAGGACCCAAAGTGGGCGGGTCTCCAGCTCTGAGGGGTGCCATTCCTTGGGTAGGCCAGGTGTTGCCAGAGTTCCATCAGGGAACCGGCTCTTCATGGTAGAAAGTCTGATTTCAGCCTTTGGCCTCACCACAGGGTAAGTACTTTGTGGAAAAGATAACTTTAATTGTATTTTGTGTAATCCTTTTTTAAAAAATTGTGAAATGCATCACTATACAGAAAAGTTCATAAAACATATTATAAAACTAACAAACACCCATGACAAGAAAGAATATTAATATCACTTCAGAAGTATTAATTGCACTTTTAATTAAGGGATTTTTAAAATAATTTTATTGATGTACAGTCTTTTTTTAGTTTCAGGTATACAACACAATGGTTAACAGTTACCCATATTATTAAATCCTCACCCCAACTAGTGCAGCCACTATCTGTCAGTATAGGAAGATGTTACAGAATCATTGACTGTATTCTCCATGATGTCCCACTATCCCCGTGAACAACCTACATTATGATTGAGAATTTTTGTGCCCCTTTATCCCCCTTACCTCCCCACCTACCCCAATGGTAACTACCAGTCTCTTCTCAGTGTCTATGAGTCTATGGCTGTTTTGTTCATTCTGTTTTGCTTTGTATTTATACTCCACAAATAAGTGAAATCATATGGTATTTGTCTTTCTCCACCTGGCTTATTTCACTGATCATAATACCCTCTAGATCCATCCATGTTGTTGCAAATGGAAGGACTTCTTTTTTATTGCTGAATAATATTCCATTGTGTGTTTGTACCATGTCTTCTTTATCCATTCATCTATTGATGGACACTTAGGTTGCTTCCATTCCTTGGCTATTGTAAATAATGCAGCAATAAAAATAGGGGTGCATATGTCTTTTTGGATCAGGGATTTTGTGTTCTTCGGGTAAATTCCTAGAAGTGGAATTGCTGGGTTGAATGATATTTCTATTTTTAGTTTTTTTGAGGAACCTCCACACTGCTTTCCACAGTGGCTGCACCAATTGCGATTCCCACCAACAATGTAGGAGGACTTCTGTTTCTCCACATCCTCACCAACACTTGTTATTTCTTGTCTTTTGGATAGTGGCCATTCTGACTGGTGTGAGGTGATATCTCATTGTAGTTTTCATTTGAATTTCCCTGATGATTAGTGATGTGGAGCATCTTTTCATGTGCCTGTTGGCCATCTGTATTTCTTCTTTGGAGAAATGTCGGTTCAGGTCCTCCACCCATTTTTTTAATTGGGTTGTTTTTTTGTTGTTGAGGCATATGAGCCTTTTATATATTTTGGGTGTTAACCCCTTATCAGGTAACTTGTTTATAAATATATTCTCCCATACTGTAGGTTGCCTTCTTGTTTTGTTGATGGTGTCCCTTGCTTTACGAAAGCTTTTCAGGTTGATGTAGTCCCACTTGTTCATTTTTAATTTTTTTTTTCCCTTGCCTGAGGAGATGTGCCCAGGAAATAAATTCCTTATGCTTATGTTCAAGAGATTTTTGCCTATGTTTTCTTCTAAGGGTTTTATGGTTTTATGTCTTACATTTAGGTCTTTGATCCATTTAGAGTTTACTTTTGTGTATGGAGTTAGACAGTAATCCAGTTTCATTCTCTTGCATGTAGCTGTCCAGTTTTCCCAACACCAGTTATTGACAAGGCTGTCTTTTCTCCACTGTATATTCATGGCTCCTTTATCTCATATTAATTGACCATATATGCATGGGTTTATATCTGGACTCTCTATTATGTTCCACTGACCTTTGGGGCTGTTCTTATGCCAGTACCATATTGTTTTGATTATTGTAGCTTTGTAGTATAACTTGAAGTCAGGGAGTGTAATTCCCCCCAGCTTTGTACTTCTTTCTCAGGATTGTTTTGGCTATTTGGGGTCTTTGTGGTTCCATGCGAATTTTAGAACTATTTGTTCTAGTTCATTGAAAAATGCTGTTGGAATTTTGATAGGGATTGCATTGAATCTGTAAATTGCTTTGGGCAGGATGGTCATTTTGACAATATTAATTCTTCTATCCATGAGCAGGGGATAGATTTTATTTATGTCTTCTTTAATATTTTTCATGAGTTAGTATCTTTCCGTTTTCAGAATATAGGTCTTTCACTCTCATGGTTAGGATTATTCCTAGGTATTTTATTATTTTTGATACAATTGTAAATGGAATTTGTTTCCTGATTTCTTTTTCTGCTAGTTCATTGTTAGTATATAAGAATACAGCAGATTTCTGTGTGTTAATTTTGTATCCTTCAACTTTGGTGAATCTAGTTATTAGTTTTAATAGTTTTTTTGGTGGAGTCTTTAGGGTTTTCTATGTATAATGTCATGTCATCTGCAAATAGAGTTTAACTTCTTTACCAATTTGGATGACTTTTATCTCTTTATCTTGTCTTATTACTATGGCTAGGACCTCCAGTACTGTGTTGAATAAAAGTGGTGAGAGTGGACATCCTTGTCTTGTTCCTGATCTTAGAGGAAAAACTTTCAGCTTTTCACCATTTAGTATGATGTTAGCTGTGGGCTTGTCATGTATACTTTATTATGTTAAGGTAAATACCCCTTATGCCCATTTTGTTGAGAGTTTTTATTCTGAATGTATGTTGAATTTTTTCCAAGTGCTTTTTCAGCATCTACTGAGATTATCAGGTGGTTTTTATCCTTCCTTTTGTTAATGTGGTGTATGATATTGATTGATTTACAAATATTATACCATTATTGCATCCCAGGAATAAATCCCACTTGCTCATGACAGATGATCTTTATGATGAATTTTTGAACCCAATTTGCTAATATTTTGTTAAGGATTTTTGTATCTATGTTTATTGGGGATATTGGTCTATAATTTTCTTTTTTTGTAGTGTCTTTGCCTGGTTTTGGTATTAGAGTGATGCTAGCCTCATAGAATGAGTTTGGAAGTATTCCCTCTTCTACTTTTTGAAATAATTTAAGAAGGATGAGGTTATTGATTCTTTAAATGTTCAGTAGAATTCATCTGTGAAGCCATCTATTCCTGGGATTTTGCTTTTGGGGGAGTTCTTTTTATTACCAATTCAGTTTCATTGCTTGTAATTGGTTTGTCAAATTTTCTGTTTTTTCCTGGGTCAGTCTTGGAAGGTTGTATTTTTCTAGGAGGTTGTCCATTTCTTCTAGGTTGTCCAATTTATTGGCATCTAATTTTTCATAGTATTCCCTTATAATGCTTTGTATTTCTGTGGTATCCATTGTGACTGTTCCTTCTTTGTTCCTGACTTTATTTATTTATGTACTCTTTTTTTTTTTCTTGGTAAATCTGGTTAAGGGTTTATCTATTGAATTTATTTTCTCAAAGAACCAACTCTTAGTTTCATTAATTTTTCTGTTGTTTTATTGTTCTCTATATTATTTATTTCTACTCTGATTTTTATTATGTTCCTCCTTCTACTAAGTTTGGGTTTCATTTTTTCTTCTTTTCCTAGTTTCTTTAATTGTGAGTTTAGACTGTTTATTTGGGATTGTTCTTGTTTCTTGCTGTAGGCTTGTACTGCTGTGTACTTCCCTCTTAGAACTGCCTTCTCAGCATCCCACAGGTTTTGGACTGTTGTATTTTTGTTTTCATTTGTCTCCCTGTATTGCTTGATTCCTGTTTTAATTTGTTCATTGATACATTGATTATTTAGAAGCATGTTGTTTAGCCTCCACGTGTTTGTAGGTTTTTTTGTTTTCTTTGTGTAATTTCTAATTTCATACCATTGTGGCATGAGAAGTTGCTTGATACAATTTCAGTCTTTTTAAATTTATTGAGCTTCTTCTTGTAGCCTGGTATGTGATCTGTTCTGGAGAACATTCCATGTACACTTGAGGAAAATGTGTATCCTGCTGCTTTTGGATGGAGTGTTCTGTAGATGTCTGTTAAGTCCATCTGATCTAATGTATTGTTTGGTGCCTCTGTTTCCTTGTTTATTTTCTTTCTGGTTGATCTGTCTATTGATGTAAGTGGTGTGTTAAAGCCTCCTACAATTAATGTGTTGTAATTTGTTTCCCCCTTTAATTCTGTTAATATTTGTTTTACATATTCAGGTGCACCTATGTTGGGTGCATAGATATTTATAATGATTATATCCTCTTGTTGGAGTGACCCCTTTATCATTATGTAATGTCCTCCTTTGTCTCTTGTGACTTTCTTTGTTTTGAAATCAATTTTGTCTTGTATAACTAGTTACTTCTGCTTTTTTCTCCCAATTGTTTGCATGAAAAATTTTCTTCCACCCCTTCGCTTTTAGCCTATGTATGTCTTTATGTCTGAAATGAGTCTCTTATAGGCACCATATAGATGGGTCTTGTTTCTTTATCCATTCTGTTACTCTGTGTCTTTTGACTGGTGCGTTCAGTCCATTTACTTCTAAGGTGATTATTGATAGATGTGTACTTATTGCCATTTTATTAATTGTTTTGTTTGTTTTTATAGCTCCTCTCTGTTCCTTTCTTCTTCTCTTACACTCTTGTTATTTGATAGTTTTCTTTAGTGTTGTGATTGGATTTATCTTTAAAAAAATTTTTTTGTGTATCTATTACAGGCTTTAGGGATAGCTTCCTTAATATATAACAGTCTATGTTAAGTTGCTGATTGCTCTATTTCAAACACAATCTAAAAGTACTTTTTTTCTTCCTCCTCCACACTTTATGTATTAAATGTCATAATCAAAACTATCTTTATGAACATTTTCATCTACAGTAGTCTCTTTAACATATCCTGTAATGCTGGCCTCGTTGTTATAAATTCTTTGAGCCTTTGTTTATCTGGAAATTGTTTAATTCCTGCTTCAAATTTAAGTGATCATCTTGCTGGTAGAGGATTCCTGGTTGAATTCCTCTGTTTCAGTACATTAAATATTTCATGCTACTCCCTTCTAGCCCGTAAAGTTTCTGCTGAGAAGTCTGCCAATAGTCTGGTGGGGGTTCCCTTATAAGTAGTCTTTTTTTTCTCTCTCTGGCTGCTTTCAATACTTCTTACCCTTAATCTTTGCCATTTTAATTATTATATGACTTGGTGTTGTCTTCCTGGGGTTCCTTTTGTTATGGGCTCTCTGTGCTTCCATGACCTGAGTGCCTGTTTCCTTCCCCAGATTGGGAAAGTTGTCAACAATTATTTCTTCAGGGATACTTTCTATCCCTTTGTCTCTCTCTTCTTCTGGTGCCCTAATTATGCAAATATTGTTTTGTTTGGATTGGTCACAGCTCTCTTATCATTCTTTCATTCCTAGAGATCCTTTTTTCTCCCTACTCCTCAGCTTCATTGTGTTCCTGTTCTCTAATTTCCATCTTGTTGATTGTCTGCTCTACCTGCAGCAATCTATTATTCATTCCCTCCATTTTGTGTTTCATTTTAGTTACTGTATCCTTCAACTCTTGTATCTCTTTGTTGAAGTCCTCCCTGAGATCTTTAATATATCTCTGCAGATCAGTGAGCATATTTATGACTTTTACTTTGAAATCCTTATCAGGAAGATTGGTGATCTCAGTTTCATTTATCCCTCTTCCTTGTGCCTTATCCTATAGTTTTGTTTGGAACATATTCCTTTGCCACCTCATTTTGTCAGGGTTTCTGTGTTTCTTCCTTTGTATTAGATGGATCTGCTTTGCTTCCTGATCTAGAGAGTAATGACTTTATGAAGAAGGCATCCTGTGGTGCCCAGAAGCTCAGGACTGTTTCCCCTCCAGTGCCTGCTTGCTTCTCCTTTGCTGTGGAGCCCCAGTTGCTGTTTTTGGGCAATGGGCAGAGTTGCCTTTCAGTCTCCCTGCCAGGAGTGGTTTATCTCAGTCTGCTGAGGCTGGTGGTATGCCTCAGCCAAGCCTGTGTGATCAGAGTAGTGGTTTCTGCTGGGATCCTTGTGGGCAGAGACACCCTCTGCCTGCCCTGCAACGATGGTGGGGGGCTGCTGTATTAACCTGGTGGGCAGGGCAGTCACAGGGGAAGTTGCACAATGGAAAGGTGCATTGGGTTTCAGTGGTGGAGTGTGTGCAGCAGCTGCAGCAGGGCTTGAAGCAGCAGTACAAATTGCATGCTGGGAGGGTGCGCAGGCACACTGAGGCAGTGATTGGTGTGGTGGAAGGGCCCGCAGGTTCCTGGTGGCCATGCGACATGTGCAGTGGGGGAGTGTGTTCAGTTGGGGGGCGGTAGTGAGTTGGGTGGTGGAAAGCCCTGCTAATGGTGGAGGCAGCTAGCCGGACTGCAGTGGCTCTGCAGGGAGTCCCGCTGGTGCCCCCTAAGAGCCGTGAGGCGGGCTGTACCCTGCTTGGCCTCCTGAGTGGAGGAATTGGCTCCAGCAGGCGTCTTCCCAGTTGGGCTGAAACAGGGCTGTGAAAGCTGAGAGAGTCTTCCTTTGCCTGCCAGGCAGCAAAGTCAGAAGCTGCTGTGCTGAGTGGGCTGGCGCCTTAGCATGCACAGGGAGGCACCTCAGGGCTGAGCTGCCAGTGGGGGCAATAGAGCACCTGTGTCTCCTGAGAGTGCCCCACACGATGTGCTGAGGGAGGGCTGGGCAGGTATCTTCCATCTGCCCTTTCTCCTGCAGAGACAGCCTCATCCAACCCTTGCCCCTCGGGCTCCCCTCCCACCGCTGGCAAATCTTTCAAACTGTTGCCTTGCTGTTGGGTCTCAGGGGGACCAGCAGAGCATGCCTGTCCTCCACAGGCAGCGGGTATCTGAGCCTCTCAGTGTGTTCCAACTGTCCCTGGTGTCCAGTCCCACTAATCACCAGAACCCAGTGCAATATGGACTCCTGTTCCCAGAGCAGATCTCCAGGGCCAGGTGTGCAGAGTTCTGGGCACCTGTCCCCTCTGGCTCCATTCCTCTTTCTCCCACCTGTGGGCTGGGATGGGGGAAGGGCTGGGGTCCCACTTGGTCACCACTCTACCACTTCACCCTTTACCGTCTGGTCTTCTCTTCTTCCCCAGGTGCAGGTGGTCTGTTCTGCAGGGCTCAGGTCATTCTCAGCTTTAGTGGTGTTTGCTGTAGTTGCTGTCTCTGTGTGTGTGGGGGGAGGAGGTTCTGTCTTGCCTTCCTGCTCTGCCATCTTGAGGCTCCTCCCCACTAATTAAGGGATTTTTTAGTTAATAATATGCTTGCTCACGTTTACTTGCAAATCTTCACTAACATTACTAATACTTCATACTAACTATGCTTTTCACTAGGCCAAAGTAGTGAGGTCTCCCCTACAAGGGAGCACGCTGAGAATTAACCTACAAATCAAGAAATCCTGTGAGTAGAAATGACTTTAAGAGGACAGTCCCTTGCATTTGTTTTTCAAGGACTTCCTGCCTTAAATAATTTTTGCAAAATAGAATCTCTTGTATTTGCTAATTGACACAAGGGATTTATCTTCTCCTGATAGGTCTCATTTTCTGCCTAATTATTTTTGTGAATTTCATAGAAGCTGGTTCCTCATTTTCTTCCCTCCTTATCTTAGGGGGTGAAAGAAAACCAGTTCTCTATTAGAAAAGTTCTGATTTAATTCCATTGTGAATAAAACTTGTGTCTCATATTTTCAAAGTCCTGTTGTAACATCTGGTGCTGGTTCGAGCTATCAGGAGCTTCTTGAGATCCTCAACGATGTTGTTCATGTTGCATTCCACCTGACTTCCCCAGCTGGTCCCCGGAAACCATCTGGATCACCCTCTCTTTGCATCGCCTCAGCCTCCCAGTGCTCTGTTCTCTTCACCTCTTGACATGTCGTTCTAAGGTGTCTTTTCTTTGGTCTCCTTGTTTTTCAGGTGTTTCCTGCAAATAATTGGATTTAAAGGACATTAAATTTTTTAATTTAATTTAAAAAATAATATATTTACATGGTTAAAAACTCAGTAAAAATATCCAGTAAGAAAGGTATTTAGTAAAAAGTCTCCCCTTACGCCTCTCCTTCTTCTGCCCACTTCCTGTCTCCCTGCACAGGCAGCCACTGTTAGTAGTCTCTTCCAGAGCGCCTCTACATGTACAAAGCAAAAACAGATCGGTATTTTAAGGCACTTGAACTGTCCTGAGTAACGTTGTTCTTAGCTTTTGCTTCTATTATTTTCTTCAGCCTATTGAAGTCTAAGTTTTGTTATTTGTTTTCCCTTCATTCATATATGGAATCTTAAGTTTTATCAGTGTAAATTCTCAATTCATTTTTCCCCCTCCAACACTTATTCACTACAAAACATACTCTCGAATACTTAAGAATAACTTGTTGAACTTTAAATGGCTGTGTATATTCCTAATAACTGTCTTAAGTGGGGCAGCAAGAAAATCTCCAGATTAAGTTGAAAGAAGGCCTTCAGAGCTGGCTACTACCCCTTTCGTACTTCTTAAAATTGATAATTGATATGTGTGTCCTTTTTGTTCAGTTGGGTATGCCATCTCTTACAATAAAATCCTATAAACAAAAATCCAAATTACAGGATTGACTGATGTTTCTTTAAACAGGGCCATTCCTATTGCATTAAAAAATTATATATGGTTTCCCAAAGTTCAGTTTACCTTCAGCTTTTCATGTCTGTCTTTTATTGCAAACTGGAGTCCACCTTGAATCATAGAAAATTAGAATATGGTAGCCCTAGACTAATTCTAGTTCTGCCCCATTATTTGATAAAGTCAGTGAGGTAAACCATTTTGTCAAAAGCCCACACCACTGTCAGTGGTAGACCCAGGACTAGAACCCGTGCTTCCTAACTCTCAGTTTGTTTCAACATATTTCTAGTTCTTCATTTTTCTAATTTTTGATTAATTGATTCTCAGCCTCAGTCAGCTCAGTTCTTCTGAAGCTAGGCAGGCATGTATACAGACAGACACAAAGGCTTTTTCATTTGCATCTCTGATGATACCTGTGGTTAATAATGTTTCTTAGTATGGGTCCTAAGAAGCACTGTGCTTCTGGGGGAAAGGATGGCGCTTGTGTTAGCTCCGGTATGTCATCTTCCCAAGCAAAGGAGCTCTGTGTAGTGTAGTGTAGCAGCCCTAAACAAGCTAATCCAGAGACTTGCACTCAGTATCAGTACTGCTACAACTGTGCATCTTGTAATCTGGAGGCATTTTATTTAACCTCTCCGTTTTTTACTTTTTAAAGGAAGATTATCTCCCACCTGCCCCAGTTCCCTGGCCTACCAGCTGAAGGAATAGAGAAAAGAGCATCTAACTGGGACTACAAAAGCCTTCCTTTTAGTTCTGCCTTTTGCCTCTTGTTTGCCCCTGGCCAAATCATTTAAATTCTCTGGTCTTCAATTTCCTCATCTACAGTATATGCCAGATAAGGGTTGGACTGTCTTTGAAATTGCCCTTCACACTAAGCTGATCACATATCATGTTTTTGCTGTGGCAGACTGCTTTCTTTCTCCTTAGTGTCCCCTGCCTCTTATCTCCATCCCTTTCTCTTGGAATGTACTCTGTCCTTTGACTTACCTTTTGACCCTCCACTCATTTGTCCAGGCCGAGCCCCAAGGCCTTTCTTCCTTTTAGCCTAACTTGATTCTCTATAGCAGAACTGATTCCTCCTCCTTGTGAATTTCTATAATACATTATGATCTTCAGCCCTACCTTTGATAAGAAGTGGGTTTTAGGTTTAACTCAGCTTGGGTATGGCAGGGCACCCCATCCCCAGCAATGTTTACAATTTTCTCCTTACCTCATTGATATTAGTGCCATCAGCTTTCTTAAACAAAGAACTCTGATACACACACAGAAATGTGCACAGTCCAGGATCTCCTGGCAGAAAATCCTTGGTGAATCTATTTTCACATACACTCAACAGGTGTGCAGAGCAGGACAGGCTTTATTAGGTAAAAAATGAGACCAATGGAGAGTTTATGTTCATTAGTTGTTATTTGAAGTATTGTTAATGTTTCATTGCCTGCTTTTGCATAGTAAGCCTAGATGCTGCTGCTTCAAATAACCTAAGTATTTTGTAACTGTTTTATTTTGTTAAAGAAAATCATTTTGCACCAATATAAAAAAAATGCAAATGATGTTTCCTTCATGGTATTCACCAAATCAAATTGAGCAAAGGCTTGTGAGCTAATGGGAGCTAGGCTATTCTCAGGGTGATGGGTCAATAATGTGCTGTATGGGGTTCTTTTCTACTCTCATTGTCTAGAGGGAAAGAAATTTAATTAAGCATCACCAAGACAGATGCCTCTTTTATAGACTTAGTGATCAAGAGTTGGGAAATCTTGTTTCTGATCCCATCCCCATCTAATTCTAGGTGATCTTGGGCATGTCACTTAACCATTCAGGGTCTCAATTTCCTTAATCTAGAAAATTAAGACTATGCTTATAGCTAATATCCCACCTAATAGCTAATATCCATTGCAGTAAGCAACATCCGGCATATATCTATTTATTGTTTATGCTCTTGTGCACTCATCAGCTGGAGCAGCACCGCCCTGTAAGTGCTCAATCTGAATTTGTTGAATGAATGAATTAATCTCAGAAGATAATGCATATGAAAACGATATACTTTTCTAAGTGCTTTGAACATGAAAGGTGGCATTGTGATTTTTTTCTTCTAATGAAAAGTTTTCCCATCTGCTGAAATGAATTGATCTCTAGCAGGGAAAAGGCCAATTACCAATGTATCTTTTCCTTTCCCAAAGAATTTATTTCCTTTAGCAACTAAGGCAGTAGATCAGGAAATAGGTTTCCTGACATTTTAGAGATTTTCAGAGGGCTGGATAACTGTTAAGTGCAGCCAGTCTTATCTCTCCTTTTGAAGAACCTTAGAATTAAAAGAGACTTTATCAAAGGTTATTAGGTAATAGCCTCTACAAAGTGCTTGAATCTCTTCTTGATTTATTGGTATCAAGTGTGTATTATACAAAGGATGTTATTTCCTGAATATTCTTAAGCTCTCCTGTTACGTCTTCTTTGTTAAGTGTTTTGCCTTTTTCTTGGCTGTGTGAGTTGTGTCACCCTCCCTGTATTAACCAACTATAAAGAAATGAGAGAAGCTGACTTTGGAATATACACCAGCTTGAGCTGCCTCGTATAAAATATGGTCCATTTATTCAACAAATATTTCTTGAGTCCTTCCTACATGTGAAGAGTTGGAGATACTGGGTTCTCTTGGGAGAAACAAAGATTAATAATTCTTTACACTTAAGTAGCTTGCAGTATGGTAGTGTATAATGTGATATCACTTTTGACAAGTGGGACCCAAAATGGGCTTTACTTCATACTACGGGTAGTATTTGAAGTAGATTTTGGATTTTAGAAAGGAGGGTTAGAGTGAAACATTTTAGGCAGACAGAACAATATGAACAAAGGCTCAGAGATAAGGGCATGGGACAGTGTAAGAAAAGGTGAGTCATCTAATTTGATTGGAATGTGGGGAAGTGACTAAAGAGCACTAGGGATGAGGCTGGGAAGGGAAAGCTGGGACCAAATCATGGAGGATTTAGCGTGTTTTGGTCTTTACTTAATAAGCAATAGAGAATGACTGAAGGCTTGTAAAAGTGGGGAGTAAGGATATCTGATTAAAGCTGTGCTTTAGGGAGCTGAATGTAGGATGGACCAGAGGGAAAGAGAACTGGATCAGAGAGCAGTTGTGGGACAGGTAATGAGGCTCTGAACTACAGTTGTAGAAATGAAAAATAAGGGGAATGGATGAAGTCAAGAGATAAATTGATAGGATTTTGTGATTGATTGTGGAGGGTTAAGGAAGAGTTGAGCATTCAGGTATTCATTGGATAATTTGATAAATTATTATTGAGTTTTTATATGCCAGGTGTCTCTCTGTTCCGTGCCCTTGGGAACAAAACAGACAAGCTGTGTATACTACTGTTGGAACTTAGTTTTCACTGGGGAGACAGACAATAAACAAGTAAAGAAAAAAAAATCATTATAGATAATGGTAAATAACATCCATAAAAATAACATAGTCCAGGTACTTTAAAAGGTGTGGTATCCTAACTTGGTACAGAGACTAAACTTGAGAATCTAGAAGAATTGAAGGCTATATGCTCTCTTAAATATTCCCTTAAATAGGCCTTTAGCAAGTACTAAATTATAATCTTTAAAAGGATCCATAATGCAGATATTCTGAGTTGTTTCAAAGCCAGTATTATTACTCTGTTGAGAGAGTTTGCTAGTCCTACATTTTTACCCAGGCAGGAATTCCTATACATTTCAGCATTAGTGTGAATTAACAGGAGTACCTACAGATGAAGCTAGCATTTTCTCCGGAAAAGAGCTTCAGGTCTTTTCAAATCCTTGTACAAGTTCTAGGTTGTGATTCCAAAGTTCTGACCCACATAGTGTGTAAGAGACAGGTTTTACCTGAATTCTAGGATGTGTATTATTAACTAATCACCTCAGCCATAAAATTCCACTGATCATTAATTTTAGGGATTAGTCTCTGATGGTTTCTCAAGAGTTATGAAATCTTTTTATTTTAGTAAAAATTGGCCTATTGACTGGGTTATTCAATAATGACCATTTATGTGTTGGAGGATGTCTAAAGATTACCATGATATTAACC
This sequence comes from Phataginus tricuspis, assembly GCA_029783875.1. Classification (NCBI taxonomy): domain Eukaryota; kingdom Metazoa; phylum Chordata; class Mammalia; order Pholidota; family Manidae; genus Phataginus; species Phataginus tricuspis. Next base: position 3,657,651 of record JAQQAC010003639.1, on the reverse strand, counting down.
ATCTTCTGACAATAATTAACCAAATTTTAAGTCCTTTCTTAGTCAAGGAGATTAAGACTGTGATATTATACAGAGGGATACTTTTCTTGCTAATTGTTTCCAAATTCACATGTGTTGTAAAGTCTTTACATATTGTTCTTTACATATAAGCCTGTTTGATGTAATTCAAGAATAGGAGTGCCCCATTCATTATGTGACAATTCTTGCCAACTCTGATTCTAGCAGTAGAATTTTTGATACAAGCTTATTCCAGACACTTTGTTGAGGCTACAGAGTTTGGCTATGGAAGGAATCAAGTTTGGATAACAGATTCATCCAATTTCAGAGGATGAGGTACCCATCTACTGTTCAACGTCAGTCCCTCTCCTTGCACCTTTGATCCAATCAATGCCTTCCAACCTTCTCCAGAATGTTGCTCTCGGCTATCCCCTCTCTTTTCTGTACTTTCAGTCTTTCTCTTTGATATTGGTTCCTTCCACTCAACCTGTAAGCATGCTCAGAGCCTCTCCCATCCTAATGAGCCCTACTTGACTCCATATCCCATTGCTAGTCTGATCTCTCTTCTCATGCCTTTGGATCTTTAAAGAGTAGCCTTTCCTCACCATCACCACCTACACATCTCCCACCCACTCCATCCTTGCAGCCTGCCTCTACATCCTCACCTTCCTACTGACATTCTCAAGATAAGATCTTCCACGAGCTCAAATTGCCAAATCTAACAGACATTTCAGTTAGTTCTTTTTTTTATTAAGGTATTATTGATATAGACTCTTATGAAGGTTTCACATGAAAAAACAATGTGGTTACTACATTTACCCATATTATCAAGTCCCCACTCATACCCCATTTCAGTCACTGTCCCATCAGTTTAGTAAGATGACACAGATTCACTGTTTGCCTTCTCTGTGCTACACTGTTTTCCCCGTGATCCCCCACACCATGTGTACTAAACATAATACCCCTCAACCCCCTTCTCCCTCCCTCCCCACCCGCCCTCCCACACCCCTCCCCTTTGGTAACCACTAGTTCCTTCTTGGAGTCTTTGAGTCTGCTGCTATTTTGTTCCTTCAGTTTTGCTTCATTGTTATACTCCACAAATGAGGTAAATCATTTGGCACTTGTCTTTCTCCGCCTGGCTTATTTCACTGAGCATAATATCTTCCAGCTCCATCCATGTTGTTGCAAATGGCAAGATTTGTTTCCTTCTTATGGCTGAATAGTATTCCATTGTGTATATGTACCACCTCTTCTTTACCCATTCATCTACTGATGGACACTTAGGTTGCTTCCATATCTTGGCTATTGTAAGAAGTGTTGCAATAAACATAGGGGTCCATATGTCTTTTTGAATCTGAGAAGTTGTATTCTTTGGATAAATTCCAAGGAGTGGGATTCCTGGGTCAAATGGTATTTGTATTTTAAGTTTTTTTTTTTTTTTTTTAATAATTTATTTTATTTTAGTATCATTAACCTACAATTACATGGGCAATACCGTGATGATTGAACTCCCCCCATCACCAGGTCCCCCCCACCAACCCCACCACAGTCACTGTCCATCAGCGTAGTGAGATGAGAATCGCTACTTGTCTTCTCTGAGCTGTACAGTACCCCCAGTGCCCCCCCACCCTATGTCTGCCAATCGTAATGCCCCTTTTACCCTCTTATCCCTCCCTTCCCATCCATCTCCCCAGTCCCTTTCCCTTTGGTAACTGTTAGTCCATTCGTGGGTTCTGTGAGTCTGCTGCTGTTTTGTTCCTTCATTTTTTTATTTTTTTTATTTTTTCTTTGTTCTTATACTCCACATATGAGTGAGATCATTTGGTACTTGTCTTTTTCGGCCTGGCTTATTTCACTGAGCATAATACCCTCTAGCTCCATCCATGTTGTTGCAAATGGTAGGATTTGTTTCTTTCTTATTGCTGCGTAATATTCCATTGTGTATATGTACCACATCTTCTTAATCCATTCATCTACTGATGGGCACTTAGGTTGCTTCCA
>JAQQAC010003639.1:3629893-3650653 GCA_029783875.1 Phataginus tricuspis | reverse complement strand
GTTAAATATATCATGCCATTCTCTTCTGGCCTGTAAGGTTTCTGTTGAGAAGTCTGATGACAGTCTGATAGGTTTTCCTTTGTAGGTGATCTTTTTCCTCTCTCTAGCTGCCTTTAATACTCTGTCCTTGTCTTTGATCTTTGCCATCTTGATTATTATGTGTCTTGGTGTTGTCTTCTTTGGGTCCCTTGTGTTGGGAGATCTGTGGGCTTCCGTGGACTGTGAGACTATTTCCTTCCCCAGCGTGGGGAAGTTTTCGGCAATTATTTCTTCAAAGACACTTTCTATCCCTTTTTCTCTCTCTTCTTCCTCTGGTACTCCTATAATGCGAATATTGCTACGCTTCGATTGGTCACAGAGTTCTCTTAATATTCTTTCATTCTTAGAGATCCTTTTATCTCTCTCTGCCTCAGCTTCTTTGTATTCCTGGTCCCTGTCTTGTAATTCCTTGATCGTGTCTTGAACCTGATTCAATCTGCTGTTGAGCCCTTCGATGGCTTGTTTCATTTCTGCATTGTCTTTCCTCACTTCCCTCACTTCCTCCCTCAGCTCTTGCACATTTTTCTGTAGATCTGTCAGCATGGCTATGACTTTTATTCTGAATTCTTTTTCTGGAAGACTGTGAATGTCCATTTCTCCAGATTCTTTCTCTGGCGTGGTGTTTGTCTGAAGCTTTGTCTGTATCATATTCTTCTGTCTTCTCATGACTGTAGAATTGGTTGTTGGTAGCAAGGAGAGATAAGAAAGGAGAGACAAGAAAAAAAAGAGATTTCTACTAATAATATAAAAGTATAAGGAGAGAGAGAGAAGGGAAAAGAAAAGAAAGAAAAAGAAAAGGCAGCAACACCTAAAAGAAAAAAGCAAGAACAACAACAAAACAAAACAAAACAAGACAAAACAAAACAAAACAAAACAAAACAAAAAAAAAAACACCAAAAAGCCCACCGGGGTGGTTTCTGTGCGAATGCTGTAGGTGGCGCTATTGCTCCGCTATTCCAGAGCCGTGGCCACGTCGCTCCACACGGCCCTTTAAATCTGTGGCCGGGTGAGAATGGATGGGAGGCTGTTGAAAGAGAGGGAAAGAAAAAAAGGAAAAGAAAGGGGAGAAAAAAACAAAACAAAACAAAACAAAACAAAAACAAACAAAAACAAACAAAAAAAAGCCACCGGGCGTGGGTTCTGCGCGAGTGCTGTAGGTGGCGCTGTTGCTCCACTATTCCAGCGCCACTATAGTTCTAGCTGGGTTGGAAACAATGGGAAGCTGTTGATCTCCGTGAGGGTCTCAATGGCGGGCCCTCTTTCCCAGTCGCCAGCTACGGGGTCCAAAGCTCCCCAGGACTCCCAGCGTGCTGGGCTCAGTTCGCGGGGCTATCCGGCCCCTCTACTGAGCTCCTGTCTCTTTAAGACCGCTGGGGTAGAGCGCGCGCTTTTCTTCCCCTTTTTCTCCTTTCTTTTTCCTTCCCGGAGCCTGCCGCGGGCAACTTGCACGTTCCCGGCTGGGACCCTGTGCCCTCTGTCCCTCCAATCTCCGCTACACCGCAGATCTCCACTCCCTCCTGGCTCTGAATCCTCTCCTCCCGCCGGAGCGCTGGGGGAGAGGGGCGCTCGGTCCGCTCGCAGCTCCGTACCTTACCCGCCTTGCCGAGACTCCCGTCGGAGTGCTGGGGTGCAGGGGCACTCTCGTCTCGCTGGATCGTGTTTCCGTCCCGCCTCGCCGGATGCCGAGTCCTCTGTCCGGCGTGTCTGGCCGCTGGAGCTCTGGGGGGGAGAGCGCTCGGTCCCACCGGATCGCCGCCCGTCCGTCTCACCGGCTGCCAAGTTCTCACAGGTGTAGCTGTACGCTGTGCACTTTCCTGTGTATTCTGGTCTCTCTTTTAGGGATAGTTGTATTTGCTGTATTTTCGTGAATAAATATAATGTTGGGAGGAATTTTTCTGCTAGTCCGTTCAAGACGCCATATTCCCAGAAGTCTGTATTTTTAGTTTTTTGAGGAACCTCCATATTGCTTTCCACAGTGGTTGAATTAGCTTACATTCCCACCAGCAGTGTAGGAGGGTTCCCCTTTCTCTGCATCCTCGCCAGCATTTGTTGCTCTTAGTCTTCTGGATGGTGGCCATCCTTACTGGTGTGAAGTGATATCTCATTGTGGTTTTAATTTGCATTTCCCTGATAATTAGTGATGTGGAGCATCTTTTCATGTGCCTGTTGGCCATCTGAATTTCTTCTTTGGAGAACTGTCTCTTCATATCCTCTGTCCATTTTTTAATCAGGTTATTTGCTTTTTGGGTGTAGAGGCATGTACGTTCTTTATATATTTTGGATGTTAACCCCTTGTCAGATATGTCGTTTACAAATATATTCTCCCATACTGTTGGATGCCTTTTTGTTCTGTTGATGGTGTCCTTTGCTGTACAGAAACTTTTTAGTTTGATGTAGTCCCATGAGTTCATTTTTGCTTTTGTTTCCCTTTCTTGAGGAGATGCATTCGGGAAGAAGTCGTTCATGCTTGTATTCAGGAGATTTTTGCCTATGTTGTCTTCTAAGAGTTTTATGGTTTCATGACTTACATTCAGGTCCTTGCTCCATTTTGAGTTTACTTTTGTGTATGGGGTTAAACAATAATCCAGTTTCATTCTCTTGCATGGAACTGTCCAGTTTTGCCAACACCAGATGTTGAAGAGGCTGTCATTTCCCCATTGTATGTCCATGGCTCCTTTATCATATATTAATTGACCATATATGGTTGGGTTTATATCAGGGCTCTCTAGTCTGTTCCATTGGTCTATGGGTCTGTTCTTGTGCTGGTACCAAATTGTCTTGAGTACTGTGGCTTGTAGTAAAGCTTGAAGTTGGGGAGCATAATCCCCCCTGCTTTATTCTTCCTTATCAGGATTGCTTTGGCTATTCGGGGTCTTTTGTGGTTCCATATGAATTTTAGAATGATTTTCTCTAGTTTGTTGAAAAATGCTATTGGTATTTTGAGAGGAATTGCATTGAATCTGTAGATTGCTTTAGGCAGGATGACCATTTTGACAATATTAATTCATCCTATTCGTGAGCACGGGATGTATTTCCATTTATTGGTATCTTCTTTAATTTCTCTCATGAGTGTCTTGTAGTTTTCAGAGTATAGGTCTTTCACTTCCTTGGTTAGGTTTATTCCTAGGTATTTTATTCTTTTTGATGCAACTTTGAATGGAATTGTTTTCCTGATTTCTCTCTCTGCTAGGTCATTGTTAGTGTATAGGAATGCCATAGATTTCTTTGCATTAATTTTGTATCCCTCAACTTTGCTGAATTCAGATATTAGATCTAGTAGTTTTGGAGTAGATTCTTTAGGGTTTTTTATGTACAATATCATGTCATCTGCAAACAGGGACAGTTTAACTTCTTCCCTGCCAGTCTGGATGCCTTTTATTTCTTTGTGTTTTCTAATTGCCATGGCTAGGACCTCCAGTACTATATTGAAAAGAAGTGGGGAGAGTGGGCATCCTTGTCTTGTTCCCAATTTTAAAGGAAAAGCTTTCAGGTTCTCGCTGTTAAGTATAATGTTAGCTGTGGGTTTGTCGTATATAGCCTTTATTATGTTGAGGTATTTGCCCTCTATACCCATTTTGTTGAGAGTTTTTATCATGAATGGATGTTGAATTTTGTCAAATGCTTTTTCACCATCTATGGAGATGATCATGTGGTTTTTGTCCTTCTTTTTGTTGATGTGGTGGATGATGTTGATGGATTTTCGAATGTTGAACCATCCTTGCATCCCTGGAATAAATCCTACTTGATCATGATGGATGATTCAGTTAGTTCTTATCTCACTGAACTTCTCTGCTATATTTGACACATTGAATGCTTCCTGATTCTTTCAGCTCTTTATTTACTTTCTTGGCCTAATTCTTCTTATATGTTGGACTATTCCGTCTCTTTCTCTTTCATTTCCTCCATTTTTCCCTTAAATGTTAATATTCCCCTGGGTTCCATCCTTGGCCTATGTCCCTCCCATTTGGCATACTCTCCCTGGATGTTCTCATCCATCCTGTCAGTATTCTTGATCTGTATCTCCAGCCTAGAATGCACCTTAAATATTCAACATCTTGCCAGGAATCTCTATCTGGATTTCCTGCAGGTAATTCAGTGTGTTCAAAATTGAACTCATTTTCTGTCCTCAAACCTAATTATTTTCTTTCATCTGCTATTTAGTTGATGACACCACCCAAATTCTAGATATCATTATCGACTCCACAGTTTTCTGCAGTCCTTGAGGATCGTCAATATTAGGGAGCTGTTGAATGTTGCACATTTTTGCAAGTAAGAAAAAATTGTGGCTCAGAAATGTTAATTTACGTGCTGAAATTCCCTCAGCTAGTGTGGTAGAGCCAGGCTTCAGTTCCAGAGATGTGTGAATTTAACACTCACAGTCTTTGTACCATACCATGTTGTCTCTAGAGTATATTGCAGGATGATTTTTTGTTTTTGTTTTCTACTATAATTTGTAGATAATTTTCTGTCATTTTATGCTTCCTTAATATGAAGTTAGTATGGTGCTTTTTTAGTTCATTTGTTTCATGCCCTATCTCAGCATGGCATAGAAGAGATGAGACTTTTCAAATTAAAATTCATAATTTTTTATGGGTGGATGAGGTAAAGGATAGAAAAGGTCAGTTAGACAGATACCTAGCAGAAAGCTGAATACAGTCTTAGGTTGGTTGATTTTAGCTGTATCATTTCCTCATGTCTAAGAGATTCATTCATACATTCAACAAGCATGTATCAACTGTCTACCTAGTGCCAGATGGGCAGCATATTATGTACTCTGCTTGGTAAGCTGAGAAAGTCACAGGAGTTGGATGATACACCCCTGCCTTTAAGGATCTCAGGGTCAAGTGAGAGATACTGATATGTAAACAAAAATGACTATACTATGTTAATTGCTCTAACAGAAGTAAGTACAAAATGTTATGAGGACACACAGAAAGGAAGGATAATTCTGTTTGAGAGAGTTGAATAGGGCCATCTTCAGAGAGGAGATGATATTTGAGCTGGACCTTAAAGTATTAAAGTATGGCTTAAAAAAATTCACTTGTTGGAGAAAAGGAGAAAGTAGTTTGGGTATAAAGAACAGTACATGCAAACGCAAAGAAGCATTTATCCCGCCTTACCGGCTGAGTTGCTTAAAACAGTAAATTTAGTTGTGACTGGAGCATGGGGTGTGGTTTGGTAAGACAGGAGATGAAGCCGGAGAGGCAGGTTGGATCCCGATGTGTGCATACTAAGCAGTTTTGAGTTTTCTCCTACTTCCGGAGTTCTCAGATCTGAAGGATCATCTGGGGCCCATTTTGAGCCAGTGCAGCTGTACGGGTGCCTCCTAGTGATCTGGACTCGTGGTCGGGCTTATGCACAAGTGTCCTAATGACTTGTGCCAAGCGTTTGAATACTAACGTGAATGTTAGCCACTGGGGTTTCCTAACAGCCACCCCATGTCTGGAGCCAAAGGGCAGGAGTGGCAGTAGTCTGGGTGGTAGTAGTGGCGTCATCCTCTCCTTTATTCTGTGCCAGGCACTGTGGTAAGGACTTCTTGTGAATTTTCACTTAATCCTCATAACTTGATAAAAGAGGTACTATCAATTATTATCTATCCTATTTTATCAATAAGGAAACTGAGCCTTAGCAACCCAAGTAAGTTGCTTAAGATCATGATAGCTAATAAGTAGTGGGGCTGGGGCTTGGATCCAGGTCTCTGTAGCCTCAAAGTCTCTAAGCCATTCTGTGTGCTGGTGTCTAGGAGAGAGGAGAGTGAGAATAAATTCTAGAATATAAATACAGTAGACCCTTGAAAAACACGGGTTTGAACTGCATGGATCCGCTTATAACATGGATTTTTTTCAATATATATATTGGAAAATTTTTTGGAGATTTGTGACAACTTGCAGACCTTGCAGATGTACCACATAGCCAAGACATATCAAAACGTTAAGAAAAAGATATGTCATGAATGCATAAAATATATATAGATAACAATCTCGTTTATCATTTACTGCCGTAAAATCAATAGTAGACTATTAGGAGTTAAAGTTTTGGGGAGTCACAAGTTATATGCAGATTTTTGACTGTGTGGGACGCCTGCTCCCCAACCTCTGCATTGTTCAAGTGTCAGCTGTCCAGTGATGAAGAGGTTAATAAGCTTTACCTAATAAATTTGCATTTTGTTTTACCCTAGAGCAGCTGCAGTGTGTGTATAAAGGGGAAGGAGGAGATCAAAGGCAGACTCATGGAGAAGGACAGTTGGGAAGAATGGCCGTGCAGGAGGGTCCGAGCTGCCCGGCCTTGGGGAGCAGCATTGTGCCAGCACGGTGCTGCTGTCCTGCCACATATGGCTTCCTGTGACCAGGATGCGGGCAGGCATAGTGTCGGCTGCTCCAGATGTGGGTTGGAGGGCATGGGTGACAAGGTCAAACCAAATGAGAAAGTATATGCAGAGCACAGACAGACATGGTGTTATGTTATCTTCTTCGAGCTTAACAAGCCATAGACAGCCACTGTGATCTGTGAGGCATATGCAGGGGCTTTTCTTTTTGCCAGAGTCAGAAGTATTGATTAAAAGAGGTTCCTGCATTGATCTGAGGCTGGCCCAGCTGACCTGGTGTGGTGAAAAAAGAGTTGAGGACTGGAAGCCAGGAGACCTGGACCCCAGTAACCCTCCTGCTCACCAGCTCTGCGCTCTTGCTTGGGCAGAGCTCGGCTTCTTGACTGTAAAATAAGGAGTTAGATTTGATAGGTAGATTTGAAGCTTTTTAAAAATTGCAGTGTGGTATGATAATTAAGAGTATAAAGCTTTGGAGTTTATACTAAGTGCTAAGAGTTAGATTCCAATTCTAAGTTTCAAGTCTAAATTTCACCACTTAATAAAAAATAGCTTTGTGGTCTTGGGCAGGTTACTTAACCTCCTACCTCAATTTCACCATCTGTAAAATGTAACTACCTGGTGGAGTGGTTGCTGTGAGACAGTTATTGTATAAGGCACTTTAGTAGGTGCCTGCCACATAGTAAATGCTAGGACATGTTAAATATTATTTTTCAAATAGACTCACAGGTATGATTATCAACAACTAAAGTAAAAAAAAATATATATGGGATTTAGTGATCTCTTTTGCCCAGTCCTCAGTGTAGTGGAATAGAGACATGGAAGATGAGGGCTGCAGATACTCTTCTAGTTTAAACAAACGTACAAGCCTGAAGGAAGAATGTCCCCATATCCTCATGTTCTGCTTAAGGTGAGCATTTCTAAAGGCAGCCGGGTACCAGGATGCAGGTACTTGGAAATTCAGGCCAGTTATGCCTTTGCTGGAGCCTTTCCTGGCACATACTGGGGCTATAAGCGTGATTTTACTTGAGGGACCCACTGAGCGGTTAGCATCATGCAAGGCATAAGGACTCTTTCCAACATGGTGTGCTCGTTTTTGACAGTACCTCATTTATGGCTGAACAGATTCCTAGTAAAATATGTTTAGATTTAGCATTAAATTTTCCTTTATTAAAACAGGGAAGTTTTGAAAGGACAACTGTTTGTTGCCTGCTATATTGGCTCTGTAGATAGTTACTCAGAGGCCAGTGCCAAATTGCTGTTGATTAGTGGACAGCTGGCTACTGCTGTTATCACTGCTAGAGCTTTTCTTCAGATTAGTTGTATTGATACTGTTTTTACTGGGTGGAAGGGGACTTCTTTGTGCACGCGCACTCTGCAACCAGTGGGCAGAGAGGATTGGCGCCAGTAAAAAGTACCAGAACTAAGAATTTATAGTTAGGCAGGAAAAAGCTAACAATTGTTACTTTTTTTGTAAGTCAAACTGGTCAGTTGCCTGGTGTAGAAGAGGTATAGAAGTCTGGGAGAATGGATATGTGTATTAGGTTTAGGGAGGCAAGAATTAGGGCCAGAGAAGTCAGCTAAAAACAGAGGGTAAGGCAGTTCCAGAGGTCAAAACAGTTAAGATCCAGGGTCCAAACTCTGGGAGAAATTCATAAGTCAGTGCCAATAACAGCCATAGCCAGAGACTAAAAGGATATTTGTTCCCAGCTGCTCTTGTGCTGATTAGCATGTTCTCTGAGCCCCTAGGTGTTCATTATAACCAGAAGGTCATCAGATGCCGGCAGGTTATCTTTGCCCTTATTGAGATGATGCCTCTTGGGAGAGGGTGAACTTGGTTAAGTGGAGAGCCACCCTCTTGCGCCATGTGTCCCACAGCAAACCAGGGGCTGGATAATAAACCTTTCTCTAAAAAGCTTTCTGTTCTGTGATATACTCCACCCCTGCATTGAGTACTCTCCTCTATATAGTCCTTTCCTATTTATGTACCTTTTATTTTAATTCATACTTTTGTGTGGTTAAAAAAAAAAATGCTAGTCAGCCGGTCACACTGCAGCACTCTGGTGGCTGTGTCCATTCATCGTTCTGCGTCTGCAGTGCGCTAGGGTCTGTTCGGTTTGTGCACGAATGTGCTCGCACCTGGCTTTGCCCAGTGCCCCCTCCCCTTATCACAGACCTTGAAGAGAGCACATCTTACCCTGAGTCAGCAGGGCAAAGCTCCCATCACGGTGTGCTCGAAGGCCCCCGTTGCTAGTTAGAAATGAGAAGCCTGTGTTTTTCAGAAGGCTCATTTTATGCTAGTATGACAGATTTATTAATACTCCATGCCATAACTTGTTAAGGGCTGTTCCCCTGCTCTTAATGGGCCTCATGCTCAAACACATTTAGTGACTGTTGTTATAAAATAATATTTCCTCTTGGGCAGTAAACCACAATTCAGTTTCAGTTTCCCCTTTTAACTCATTTGCTTCACAAAGATCTAATTTTATACAGATTAGGTAGAATATTATTGGGCTTCTTGGGCGCCAAGTGATTGTTGCTTAAGAAATAGTCTCCTGAGAACCCGAAGCTTGCTTTCCTGCCTGCTGCTTCTGGGCTTTGAAGGATCTAGTGCTGCAGCACGTGTGGAACTAAAGACTAAAGACGCATTTTTTTTCTGGATTCTCACCAGCAGTTTAAAGATGATTACAGCGATTTAAGCAGCCATGTGTATGGATTAAAAATGCTTTTATATTTTTTATATATAATTATATATATATATTTTTTAAATCACCAATCATCTTTGTTCATTCTCCCATATTCACTGTTCTGCCAAGAACAGGAGATAAAAAAGCAGGGGAGACAGAGCAGGGAGAAGCAGCCTGTGGTACAGTTCTGCTACAGGACTGCTCCATGCCGACCCCTGCCCACATAAGTAGAGTTGTCAGGATAGTATCAAGCTCTGTTGATCTTGAACTTGACAGAGTTTCACTTGAAGGAGCAAAACAACTAATTCAAAAGATTTCTACCAAGCTGTAATGTGAAAGTGTAGGTAATAATAGGTTTTCTCCTCAAAAATATGGTTTTCTGCTATGTTGCACTTAATCTTGGATATTTCTGCATATTTTCTAAATTGTAGAATCATAGATGTCAGAGCTGGAAAGGACCTGGGCGCCCCCATCAGGCAGCCCTCTCTCTCATTTCATAGATGAGGAAAATGAGATCCAGAGAGGCAGTGGCTTACCTAGGCCATACAGCAGGTGGAGGTGAGATGGGTGAAGGAGAACTGAGTGTTTTAAGACAGTTTTAAAAACCCAAATGTTGGATAAGATCAAAGATAGTGGCGTGAGAGGTGAGACAGGCTTCCTCCTAAAACCGCATATAATATGAAAATATAATCAACACAACTATTCCTGAAAGAGCAACAGGAAAGAGGACTGCACCAGACTACATACATCTTGAGAAAAGAGCAGACCTCATGGAACAGGGTAATGTACCAAAGCTGTGGCATGGCAGGACCCAAGCCCTTCCCCCACCCCAGCTCACAGGCGGGAGGAAGAGAAAGGGAGCGGGGAGGGAGTGGAGGCCTGGGACTGCTGAATACCTAAGTCCAGAGATCTGCTCTGGGAGCACAAACTTACATTTCATGGTTCTTGCGTGGTACTCTCGTGAGTAGGGGCTTGGAAAGCTAAGACGGGCACAATTCCTGGAGAGACTGAGATTCCAGCCACTTGTGGAAAGCAGGGATCCATATCTGGCTGCTCTGGGACAAAAGAAAGGCGGCGGGCAGTCTGAGAGACTTACTAAAAAGGAAGCCCTTAGCAAGAGGGCTACTAAAGGGGCAAGGTTGCACAGAGCTTACTGCTCAGGAGAAAGGACAGGTAGACAACATTATCTGGGTGCACTCTGCCCAGCAGGTTGGGAGCTTTCACGATCTTCAGGTGCTCCGGCGCCCTGGCTGGCTACACAGCTCCAAGGACACCCTCCATGATATGCAGCCTACTGCACCTTTTTCCCGGCCAGCCCCACCTGGCTCACAAACTGGCAAACCCTACCCTGGCGTTAGGCCAGCCAGAGGGAAGATCTGTCTACAGCAACTACAAACAGAAAGCATAGAGACTTATACCTGTGTGCTCGGCCCACTGTTTCAGGCAGTGTAGACAGGCATAGCAGCCGGGAAGCAGGAAACAGCTCTTTCCTCCCCCAGGCACCAATACCACCCTCCTGTGATCCCTGACATTGCTTCAGGGGCTGAGCAGCTCCAGAGAGCAGAGCTTCTGGGCACTAGAGGACACCATATACAAATATGAAATGCCAAAGAAACCTGGTTCAAAGTAAAATTATTAATCCGACTCCTGAGAAAGACTTAAATGACATTGACCTCATGACCCTTCCTGAAAGGGAGTTCAAAATAAAAATCATTAACATGTTCATAGAGGTACGGAAAGATATTCAAGAACTCACAAATGAATTCTGGTCGGAGATCCAATCATTGAAGAGCACAATGGACGGTATTAAAAGCAGTTTAGATATGGTGGAGGAGATGATAAATGAAATAAAAGCCAAAGAAGAGGAATACAAAGAAGCTGAGGCACAGAGAGAAAAAGGATCTCTAAGAATAAAAGAATATTGAGAGAACTGTGTGACCAATCCGAATGAAACAATATTTGCATTATAGGGGTACCAGAAGAAGAAGAGAGAGAAAAAGGGATAGCAAGTGTCTTTGAGGAGGTAATTGCTGAAAACTTCCCCAATCTGGGGAAGGAGATACTCTCTCAGGCCATGGAGATGCACAGATCTCCCAACACAAGGGACCCAAGGAAGACAACACAAAAAGGTATAGTAATTAAAATAGCAAAGATCAGGAATAAGGACAGACTATTAAAAGCAGCCAAAGAGAAAAATAAGATCACATACAAAGGAAAGCCCATCAGGCTATCACCAGAATTCTCAACAAAAACATTACAGGCCAGAAGGAAGTGGCATGATGTATTTAATGCAATGAAGCAGAAAGGCCTCCAACGAAGATTACTTTATCTGGCAAAGTTATCATTTAAATTTGAAGGAGGGATTAAACAATTTCCAGATAAGCAAAAGCTGAGAGAATTTACCTCCCACAAACCATCTCTACAGTGTATTTTGGAGGGACTGCTATAGATGGAAGTGTTCCTAAGGTTTAATAGCTGTCACCAGAGGTAATAAAACAGTAAAGAAAGTAGAACAGCTAATTACTAAACAAATGCAAAATTAAATGAACTATTCCCAAAGTCAATCAAGGGATAGACAAAGAGTACAGAATATGATACCTAATATATAAAGAATGGAGGAGGAAGAAAAAGGAGGAAGAAAAAAAAAGAACCTTTAGATTGTGTTTGCAATAGCATATTAAGTGAGTTAATTTAGACTCTTAGATAGTAAGGAAGTTACCCTTGAACCTTTGGTAACCACGAATCTAAAGCGTGCAATGCCAATAAGTACATACCTATCAATAATCACCCTAAATGCAAATGGTCTGAATGCACCAATCAAAAGGCATAGAGTCTCCGAATGGATAAAAAAACAAGACCTATCTATATGCTGCCTACAAGAGACTCACTTTAAACCCAAAGACATACACAGACTAAAAGTGGAGGGATGGAAAAAGACATTTCATGCAACTAATAGGGAGAAAAAAGCATGAGTTGAAGTACTTGATACAGACAAAAGAGACTTCAAAACAAAGAAAGTCACAAGAGACAAAGAAGGACATTATATAATGATAAAAGGGGTCAGTCCAACAAGAGGATATAACTATTATAAATATCTATGCGCCCAACAGAGGAGCACCTACATATGTGAAACAAATACTAACAGAATTAAATGGAGAAATAGAATGCAATGCATTCATTCTAGGAGACTTCAACACTCCACTCACTCCAAAGGACAGATCAACCAGACAGAAAATAAGTAAGGAGACAGAGGCACTGAAAAACACAATAGAACAGATGGACCGAACAGACATCTACAGAACTCTACATCCAAAAGCAGCAGGATACACATTCTTCTCAAGTGTACATGGAACATTTTCCAGAATAGACCACATACTAGGCCACAAAAAGAACCTTGGTAAATTCAAAAAGGTTGAAATTGTACCAACCAATTTCTCAGACCACAAAGGTATGAAACTAGAAATTAATTACTTAAAGAAAATGAAAAATCCCACAAACAAGTGGAGGCTTCACCACATGCTCCTAAATAACCAATGGATCAATGACCAAATAAAAACAGAGATCAAGGACTTCTGGGAAGATGGTGGCGTGAGCAAGGCGGCGGAAATCTCCTCCCAAAACCATATCTATTTATGAAAATATAACAAATACAACTATTCCTAAAAGAGAGACCAGAAGATACAGGACAACAGCCAGGCTACAGCTACATCTGTGAGAACTCAGTGCCTCACAAAGTGGGTAAGATACAAAGCCGCGACCCAGCGGGACCCAAGCACTCCTCCACCCGAGCGCACTGGTGGGAGGAAAAGAGTCAGAGTGGGGAGGGAGTGGAAGCACAGGCCTGCCAAACAACCAGCCCTGGTGATCTGCGCCAGGAGCACTGACACACATCGCGTGGTGTATCGGAGATTAGAGAAATAGAAGTGCAGGATCTGAGACAGATAACACAAGTGGGTCCTCTCAGCTGGCTCCCCAGGACAAAAGAAAAGCGGGCGCTTTTTTAAAAGTCTTGAAGAGACAAGGGGCCCAAAAGTGGAACAAAATCGTCGCAGTGCACTCAGCCCAGCAGGCTTGGAGTCTTGGGGAATTTCGGATGCCTTGGCCAGTGACGGGGCAAAGCAGCTGCGCGGAAGCTTCCCACAGAGATCAGCAGCCTGTCATTCGTTCCCTCCCTGGCCGGCGCTGCAGACTCCTGGCGGGCGCACAGCTAAGCGGGAAGAGCCGCAGAACAAAGTCTAGGCTGAGGGCGACCCTGCACACAGGCAGTTCAGGGGATTATCCCAGCGACTGCCTCCGGTTTGCAGGAAAACAGCTCAGGCCCTGGAGAAGGGCAAGGAGAACAACAAGCAAGAAGGGACTTTGTTCTCCCAGCTGACACACGTGGCGCCTACTAGTGAACACTTCTATTGCCAGGAAAAGACAGAGGAATATAGTCCAGACTAAGATCAACCAGACAACCCCAGAGAGGGAGCCTGATGGGATAGACATGCACAATCTTCCTGTAAAAGAACTCACAATAAAAGTCATGACCATATTGATGGACCTACAGAGAAATATGCAAGAGCTAAGGAAGGAAGTGAGGGAAGTGAGGAAAGACAATGCAGAAATCAGACAAGCGATCAACGGGCTTAGAAGGAGACTGGATGAGATGCAAGAGACTGTTAATGGAATAGAAATCAGAACAGGAATACAGAGAAGCTGAGGCAGAGAGAGATAAAAGGATCTCGAGGAATGAAAGAATATTAAGAGAACTGTGTGACCAATCCAAACGGAACAATATTCGCATTATAGGAGTACCAGAGGAAGAAGAGAGAGAAAAAGGGATAGAGAGTGTCTTTGAAGAAATAATTGCTGAAAACTTCCCCAAGCTGGGGAAGGAAACAGTCTCTCAGACCATGGAAGCCCAGAGATCTCCCAGCACAAGGGACCCAAGGAAGACAACACCAAAACACATAATAATTAAAATGGCAAAGATCAAAGATAAAGACAGAGTATTAAAGGCACCTAGAGAGAGAAAAAAGATCACCTACAAAGGAAAACCCATCAGACTATCATCAGACTTCTCAAGAGAATCCTTACAGGCCAGAAGAGAATGGAATGATATATTTAACATAATGAAACAGAAGGGCCTCGAACTAAGAATATTGTATCCAGCACGATTATCATTTAAATTTGAGGGAGGGATTAAACAATTCCCAGACAAGTGAAAGCTGAGAGAGTTTGCCTCCCATAAACCAACTCCACAGGATATCTTAAAGGGACTTCTCTAGATGGAAGCACTCCTAAGGGTAAAGAGATGTCACCAGAGAAAATAAAATCATAGCAAAGAAAGCAGACCATCCAAATACTAACTAAAGGCAAAGAATAAAACACCTAGTATATAAAGAATGGAGGAGGAAGAATAAGAAGGGAGAGAAATAAAGAATCATCAGACTGTGTTTACAGTGACTTAACAGGAAAGTTAAGTTAGACTGCTACATAGTAAAGAGGCTACCCTTGAAACTTTGGTAACCACAAATCTAAAGCCAGCAATGGCAATAAGTACATATCTATCGATAATCACCCTAAATGTAAATGGACTGAATGCACCAATCAAAAGACACAGAGTAATAGAATGGGTAAAAAAGCAAGACCCGTCTATATGCTGCTTACAAGAGACTCACCTCAAATCCAAAGATATATGCAGACTAAAGGTGAAGGGATGGAAAAAGATATTTCATGCAAAGAACAAGGAGAAAAAAGCAGGTGTTGCAGTACTTGTATCAGATAAAATAGACTTCAAAACGAAGAAAGTAGCAAGAGATAAAGAAGGACATTACATAATGATAAAATTGTCAGTCCAATAAGAGGATATAACCATTTGAAATATATATGCACCCAACACAGGAGCGCCACCACATGTGAAACAAATACTAACAGAATTAAAGCAGGAAATAGAAAGCAATGCATTCATTTAGGAGATTTCAACACACCACTCACTCCAAAGGACAGATCAACCAGACAGAAAATAAGTAAAGACACAGTGGCACCAAACAACACAGTAGAATAGATGGACCTAACAGACATCTACAGAACTCTACACCCAAAAGCAGCAGGATACATTCTTCTCAAGTGCACATGGAACATTTTCAAGAACAGATCATATCCTAGGCCACAAAAAGAACCTCAGTAAATTTAAAAATATTGAAATCCTACCAACCAACTTATCAGATCACAAAGGTATAAAAGTAGAAATAAATTTTAGAAAGAAATCAAAAAGGCTCACAAATACATGGAGACTTAACAACATTCTCCTAATTAGTCAATGGGTTAACAACCAAATCAAAACAGAAATCAAAGAATATATGGAGACTAATGACAACAACAACATAAAGCCACAACTTCTGTGGGACGCAGCAAAGGCATTCCTAAGAGCAAAGTTTATTGCAATCCAGGCCTATTTAAAGAAGGAAGAACATTCCCAAATGAATAGTCTAAGGACACAATTACTGAAATTGGAAAAAGAAGAAGAAATGAGCCCCAAAGTCACCAGAAGGAGGGACATAATAAAGATCAGAGAAGAAATAAATTAAATTGAGAAGAATAAAACAATAGAAAAAATCAATAAAACCAAGAGCTGGTTCTTTGAAATAATAAACAAAATAGATAAACCCCTAGCCAGACTCATTAAGAGAAAAAGAGAATCTACACACATAAACAGAATCAGAAATGAGAAACAAAAAATAATGACAGACCCCACAGAAATACAAAGAATTATAAGAGAATATTTGAGCATCTATATGCTAACAAGCTGGAAAACCTAGAAGAAATGGACAACTTCTTAGAAAAATACAACCTACCAAGACAGACCAAGTAAGAAACAGAAAAACTAAGCAGACCAATCACCAGCAACGAAATTGAATCGGTAACCAAAAACTACCCAAGAACAAAACCCCTGGACCTGATGGATTCACCTCTGAATTCTACCAGACATACAGAGAAGAAATAACACCCATTCTTCTTAAAGTTTTTCAAAAAATAGAAGAGGAGGGAATACTTCCAAACTCATTCTATGAAGCCAGCATCACTCTACTACCAAAACCGGGCAAGGACCTCACCAAAAAAGAAAACTACAGGTCAATATTGCTGATGAATGTAGATCCAAAAATACTCAACAAAATATTAACAAACCAAATTCAAAAATACATCAAGAGGATCATACACCATGATCAAGTGGGATTCATCCCAGGGATGCAAGCATGGTACAACATTCGAAAATCCATCAACATCATCCACCACATCAACAAAAAGAAGAACAAAAACCACATGATCATCTCCATAGATGCTGAAAAAGCATTTGACAAAATTCAACATCCATTCATCATTAAAACTCTCAACAAAATGGGTATAGAGGGCAATTACCTCAACATCATAAAGGCCATATATGACAAACCCGCAGCTAACATCATACTTAATAGCAAGAAGCTGAGAGCTTTTCCTCTAAGATAAGGAACAAGACAGGGATGCCCACTCTCTCCTCGGTTATTTAACATGGTACTGGAGGTCCTAGTCACGGCAATCAGACAAAACAAAGACATACAAGGTATCCAGATTGGTAAAGAAGAAGTCAAATTGTCACTATTTGTAGATGACATGATATTGTATATAAAAAACCCTAGAGACTCCACTCCAAAACTACTAGAACTAATACCTGAATTCAGCAAAGTTGCAGGATACAAAATTAACACACAGAAATCTGTTCCTTTCTTATACACCAATGACGATCTAACAGAAAGAGAAATCAGGAAAACAGTTCCATTCACAATTGCCTTAAAAAGGATAAAATACCTAGGAATAAACCTAATGAAGGAAGTGAAAGACCTGTACCATGAAAACTACAAGACACTCTTAAGAGAAATTAAAGAGGACACTAACAAATGGAAATGCATCCCATGCTCTTGGCTAGGAAGAATAAATATTGTCAAAATGGCTATACTACCTAAAGCAATCTACAGATTCAATGCAATCCCTATCAAACTACCAACAGCTTTCTTCAATGAACTGGAACAAATAATTCTAAAATTCATATGGAATCACAAAAGACCCCGAATAGCCAAAGCAATCCTGAGAAGGAGGAATCAAACAGGGGGAATTACGCTCCCTGACTTCAAGCTCTACTACAAAGTCACAGTAATCAAGACAATTTGGTATTTGCACAAAAACAGACCCACAGATCAGTGGTACAGAATAGAAAATCCAAACATTAACCCAAACACCTACAGTCAATTAATATTTGATAAAGGAGCCTTGGATATACAATGGGGAGATGACAGCCTCTTCAGCAGCTGGTGTTGGAAAAACTGGACAGCTGCATGTAAGAGAATGAAACTGGACTACTGTCTAGCTCCATACACAAAGGTAAACTCAAGGTGGATCAAAGACCTGAATGTAAGTCATGAAACCATAAAACTCTTAGAAAACAACATAGGCAAAAATCTCTTGGACATAAACATGAGCAACTTCTTCATGAACATATCTCCCCGGGCAAGGGAAACAAAAGCAAAAATGAACAAGTGGGACTATATCAAGCTGAAATCTTCTGTATAGCAAAGGACACCATCAGTAGAACAAAAAGACATCCTACAATATGGGAAAATATATTCATAAATGATGTATCTGATAAGGGGTTGACATCCAAAATATATAAAGAACTCATGCACCTTAACAAACAAAAATCAAATAATCAAATTAAGAAATGGGAAGAGGACATGAATAGACACTTCTCTAAAGAAGAAATTCAGATGGCCAACAGGCACATGAAAAGTTGCTCCACATCACTAATCATCAGAGAAATGCAGATTAAAACCACAATGAGATATCACCTTACACCAGTAAGGATGGCCAACATCCAAAACACAAGCAACCAATGTTGGCGAGGATGTGGAGAGAGGGGAACCCTCCTACACTGCTGGTGGGAATGCAAATTAGTTCAACCATTGTGGAAAGCAGTATGGCGGTTCCTCAAAAAACCCAAAATAGAAATACCATTTGACCCAGGAATCCCACTCCTAGGAATTTACCATAAGAATGCAGCAGCCCAGTTTGAAAAACACATATGCACACCTATGTTTATAGTAGCAGTATTTACAATAGCCAAGAAATGGAAGCAACCTAAGTGTCCACCAGTAGATGAATGGATAAAGAAGGTGTGGTACATATACACAAAGGAATATTATTCAGCCATAAGAAGAAAACAAATCCTATCATTTGCAACAACATGGATGGAGCTAGACGGTATTATTCTCAGTGAAATAAGCCAAGCGGAAAAAGAAGTATCAAATGATTTCACTCATATGCGGAGTTTGAGAACAAAGGAAAAAAACTGAAAGAAAAAAACAGCAGCAGACTCACCGAACCCAAGAGAGGACTAACAGTTACCAAAGTGAAAGGGACTGTGGAGAATGGGTGGGAAGGGAGGGACAAGGGGGACAAAGGGGCATTATGATTAGCAGATGTAATGTTGCGGGGGCACGGGGAGGGCTGTACAACTCAGAGAAGACAAGTAGTGATTCTATAGCATCTCACTACGCTTATGAACAGTGACTGTAATGGGGTTAGTGGGGGGGACCTGATGAAGTGGGTAGTTTAATAACCATAATGTTGCACATGTAATTGTAGATTAATGATACCAAAATAAATTAAAAAAAAAAGAAATTCACATGGCGAACAGACACATGAGAAGATGCTCCACATCACTAATCATCAGAGAAATGCAAATTAAAACCACAATGAGATATCACCTCACACTAGTTAGGATTGCCTGCACCCAAAAGACAAAGAACAGCAAATGGTGGTGAGGATGCGGAGAAAGGGGAACCCTCCCACACTGCTGGTGGGTATGTAAGCTAGTTCAACCATTGTGGAAAGTAATATGGAGGTTCCTCAAAAAACTAAAAATAGAAATACCGTTTGACCTCGGAATCCCACTCCTTGGAATTTACCCAAAGAATACAACTTCTCAGATTTAAAAAGATATATCCACCTCTATGTTTATTGCAGTACTTTTTGCAATAGTCAAGATGTGGAAGCAACGCAGAAATCTGTTGCTTTCCTATACACTAATGATGAGCTAACAGAAAGAGAAATCAGAAAAACAATTCCATTCACAATTGCACCTAAAAGAATAAAATACCTTGGAATAAACCTAACAAAGGAAGTGAAAGACCTGTACTCTGAAAACTACAAGACACTCCTAGGAGAAATTAAGGAAGACACTAACAAATGGAAATGCATCCCATGCTCTTGGCTAGGAAGAATAAATATTGTCAAAATGGCCATACTACCTAAAGCAATCTACAGATTCAACGCAATCCCTATCAAACTACCAACAGCTTTCTTCAATGAACTGGAACAAATAATTCTAAAATTCATATGGAACCAGAAAAGACCCCAAATAGCCAAAGCAATCCTGAGAAGGGGGAATCAAACAGGGGGAATTACGCTCCCTGACTTCAAGCTCTACTACAAAGTCACAGTAATCAAGACAATTTGGTACTGGCACAAAAACAGACCCACAGACCAGTGGAACAGAATAGAAAATCCAAACATTAACCCAAACATCTACAGTCACTTAATATTTGATAAAGGAGCCCTGGATATACAATGGGGAGAGGACAGCCTCTTCAGCAGCTGGTGTTGGCAAAACTGGACAGCTACATGTAAGAGAATGAAACTGGACTACTGTCTAACCCCATACACAAAGGTAAACTCAAGGTGGATCAAAGACCTGATTGTAAATCATGAAACCATAAAACTCTTAGAAAAAAACATAGGCAAAAATCTCTTGGACATAAACATGAGCGACTTCTTCATGAACATATCCCCCCAGGCAAGGGAAACAAAAGCAAAAATGAACAAATGGGACTATACCAAGTTGAAAAGCTTCTGTACAGCAAAGGACACCATCAGTAGAACAAAAAGACATCCTACAATATGGTAAAATATATTCATAAATGATGTATCTGATAAGGGGTTGACATCCAAAATATACAAAGAACTCACGCACCTTAACAAACAAAAAGCAAATAACCCAATTAAGAAATGGGCACAGGACATGAATAGACACTTCTCTAAAGAAGAAATTCAGATGGCCAACAGGCACATGAAAAAATGCTCCACATCGCTAATCATCAGAGAAATGCAGATTAAAACCACAATGAGATATCACCTCACACCAGTGAGGATGGCCAACATCCAAAACACAAACAACAACAAATGTTGGTGAGGATGTGGAGAAAAGGGAACCCTCGTACACTGCTGGTGGGAATGCAAATTAGTTCAGCCATTGTGGAAAGCAGTATGGAGGTTCCTCAGAAAACTCAAAATAGAAATACCATTTGACCCAGAATCCCACTCCTAGGAATTTACCCCAAGAATGCAGCAGCCCAGTTTGAAAAAGACAGATACACCCCTATGTTTATCGCAGCACTATTTACAATAGCCAAGAAATGGAAGCAATCTAACTGCCCATCAGTAGATGAATGGATAAAGAAGAAGTGGTACATATATACAATGGAATATTACTCAGCCATAAGAAAAAAACAAATCCTACCATTTGCAACAACATGGATGGAGCTGGAGGGTATTATGCTCAGTGAAATAAGCCAGGCCGAGAAAGACAAGTATCAAATGATCTCACTCATATGTGGAGTATAAGAATAAAGAAAAAAAAAA